>JAWQFJ010005603.1:0-40183 GCA_034096865.1 Theodoxus fluviatilis | reverse complement strand
CCCTTTCCGTCTCCCTAGGACTGCAGGGTCAAGGAAGGAACGCACTGCACTAGCACTTACAATATTTTTTTATAATTCGCCACAGTGTATTGCTTGAATGCAGACAAGCTCAGTAGACAAGAAGAGTTGCAAAGCGATTAATCTTCCAGGAGCGAAAAAGGCACTGATTGATGACAGGCTGCCTCTAAATGCACATCAGTCCCATTTCAAAACAAGACTAACAGATAAACAAATGGATAGCCTGACAGATGGATGGCCTGACAGGTGAATAGACAGACAGATGGATGGCCTGATGGGTGGCCAGATAGATGGCCAGACAAATAAATGGCCTAACAGATGGACAGACAAATGGATGGACAAATAGATGCACAGACAGATGGATGGACAGACAGACAGAGACAGGTGAACAGACAGATGGACGGCCTGACAGATGGATGGACAGACAGACAGACAGACAGACAGAGTGGACTAAGGGATGGACAGAGGGACAGATGGACTGGCAGACAGATAGACAGACAGACACACAGACAAACAGACAGGAAGGCAGACAGACAGACAGACAGACAGACAGACACACACGCAGACAGACTCGCAGACAGACAGACAGACACACAGATACACAGACAGACAGACAGACAGACAGACAGACAGACAGACAGACAGACAGACAGACAGACAGACAGACAGGAAGACAGACAGACAGACAGACAGACAGACACACAGACAGACAGACAGACACACAGACAGACACACTGACTGACTGACCTGGAGGACACCGCTGTCCAGGAGAGGGGAGACAACTTTCCAGAACTGGGTGGATTGAGACAGGAAGAGCAGGTTGACCTGGCTTGACTTGAGGTGTTTCCTCAGCACCTCCACCATGCCCTGGCTGTTTCTCGACCTGCACAGCCCACAAGTGCCATCATAGCAACAACAACAACAACAACAATAACAACATCAATACTGCATGCCAGTGTTGCACACCTTGCACACAAACAAGGCTGGATCATGGTTGCCGGCAGCACCAAGCTCACCCCATGGCAAGGACTGGGAGCTAGCACCTGAGCTCCACGCTTGCAGGGTTTGGGGTGCACACTTAGAATCTTCTGAGGGAAATCTAGAGAGCCATTCCCAATGTGCAGGGTTTGGGGTGCACACTTAGAATCTTCTGGGGAAAAGGTTCTAGAGAGCCATTCCCAATGAAGTCACCACTGACCTTTTTACTCCATATAGCTCAGTGGTTTGGTTATCTTTTCCATCTGATTACATCTAAAGGCTCTTAAAACTACCGACACGTGACCTACATATTTTCAAACTACGGCCAGGTGATAACCAAGAGATAGAAAAAGTGAATGAGCGGTATTCTTGCCAAGCTTATCTTCCACTTTCTGCATGAGCTCACTGCTTGGTAATCAACCTGCAAGTTGCCGTGGAATCTTTTCCACAATGATGGGAGTCCTTTCCCACTTAACCTCCCAAGCTCGCACACCATTTGTTTCAGTCGGACACTTTACTGCACAAGCATCCACAAGTTGAGACGTAAAAAGTCCAGCAGCACCAACCAGCAATCGTGCAGGCATTCCCCTGCTTCCCCCAGCCTCAGTTCCACCTCAAGTATTTCCACACACTTTCCTCCTCAGACGCAATGTTCTAAATTTTGCAGGCTTGTGACATTCCTGCTGCAGCGCTGTCTTTTGTACCTCAAATGGTTGCTAAATTTAGAGTGATGAGTTTGCAAGAGAATAGACTGGGAGCAAGCCCCTAACTTTGCTGGTGGGGGGAGCAGTGTGAAAAGGCAGCAAGGGCAGATGGACACACACCTGGCGTTCTTGGACAGGAAGCGCATGGTGCCGTCAGGCTGTGGGTGGGGAACGAAGACTTGCAGGGAGCAGGGGTATTGGTCCAATAGGACCTCTGTCTTGCCCAGGTCCAGGTGTCTGCGGTACCAACAATAGTCATGTACAGTCCATTTCTCCAATAACAGTCTTGAACAGTCCACTATACCAACAACAGTCTCATACAGTCCATTTCTCCAATAACAGTCTTGTACAGTCCACTACACCAACAATAGTCATATACAGTCCATTTCTCCAATAACAGTCTTGTACAGTCCACTACACCAACAATAGTCATGTACAGTCCATTTCTCCAATAACAGTCTTGAACAGTCCACTATACCAACAACAGTCTCATACAGTCCATTTCTCCAATAACAGTCTTGTACAGTCCCCTACACCAACAATAGTCATATACAGTCCATTTCTCCAATAACAGTCTTGTACAGTCCACTATACCAACAATAGTCATGTACAGTCCATTTCTCCAATAACAGTCTTGAACAGTCCACTACACCAACAACAGTCTCATACAGTTCATTTCTCCAATAACAGTCTTGTACAGTCCACTATACCAACAATAGTCATGTACAGTCCATTTCTCCAATAACAGTCTTGTACAGTCCCCTACACCAACAATAGTCATGTACAGTCCATTTCTCCAATAACAGTCTTGTACAGTCCACTATACCAACAATAGTCATGTACACTCCACTACACCAACAACAGTCTCATACAGTTCATTTCTCCAATAACAGTCTTGTACAGTCCACTATACCAACAATAGTCATGTACAGTCCATTTCTCCAACAACAGTCTTGTACAGTCCACTATACCAACAATAGTCATGTACAGTCCACTACACCAACAATAGTCATGTACAGTCCATTTCTCCAATAACAGTCTTGTACAGTCCACTACACCAACAACAGTCATGTACAGTCCATTTCTCCAATAACAGTCTTGTACAGTCCACTACACCAACAATAATCATATACAGTCCATTTCTCCAATAACAGTCTTGTACAGTCCACTATACCAACAATAGTCATATACAGTCCATTTCTCCAATAACAGTCTTGTACAGTCCACTATACCAACAATAGTCATGTACAGTCCATTTCTCCAATAACAGTCTTGTACAGTCCACTACACCAACAATAGTCATGTACAGTCCATTTCTCCAATAACTGTCTTGTACAGTCCACTACACCAACAATAGTCATATACAGTCCATTTCTCCAATAACAGTCTTGTACAGTCCACTATACCAACAATAGTCATATACAGTCCATTTCTCCAATAACAGTCTTGTACAGTCCACTATACCAACAATAGTCATGTACAGTCCATTTCTCCAATAACAGTCTTGTACAGTCCCCTACACCAACAATAGTCATGTACAGTCCATTTCTCCAATAACAGTCTTGTACAGTCCACTATACCAACAACAGTCTCATACAGTCTACTTCTCCAATAACAGTCTTGTACAGTCCACTACACCAACAATAGTCATATACAGTCCATTTCTCCAATAAGTCTTGTACAGTCCACTATACCAACAACAGTCTCATACAGTCTACTTCTCCAACAACAGTCTCGTATAGTGTCGCATTTGGGGTAGGTGGAAGGTGGCTCAACCACCAACAGGACAGTAAAAAAAATAAAATATGGGAAATTCCTTCCTCAGTCACTAATCACATTTAAAGACAAAGACGTCACAAACAGAATTTTACATAAAACAGTTAACTCATACAGACATACATGTATCTTCCACTACAAAGCCCTTACTCTCAATAAATGAACATACAAACAAAAACAATTACCCAAATAAAAACCTTTAAAACTGCCCTGTGGGCTTAACATTTATAGCTCTTAGTATTTAATTATTTCATCATCTCTTCTCAATCCATCTTCCTCATGAAAAGAAAAAGTGACCCTTTATATAACGATGCTGGACGCTAAAAAACCAATTATGCACAAAAAAACTGTTCTGCACAAGCAGCTGCAGAACTATTAAAAAAAAACACACGTGCAAAACGTCCCAAAAATGCGGAGTCAGCAAGTGCTGACACCACATATCACTTAAATGCGCATCACCACCAGGGTCATAATATTATCTAATTTCTAAAAATTAAAAATAATAAACTGAGTCGTGACATATAGTCTACTTCTCCAACAGTTTTGCACAGTCCAATACACCGACAACAGTTTTGTACAGTCCAATACACCGAAAACAGTTTTGCACAGTCCAATACACCAACAACAGTTTTGTACAGTGCAATACACCGACAACAGTCTTGTATAGTCCAATACACTGACAACAGTCTTGTACTGTTCAATACACTGACAATAGTTTTGTACAGTCCAATACACCTACAATAGTTTTGTACAGTCCACTATACCAACAACAGTCTTTTCCAGTCCACGACACCTACAACACTCCTGTAGAGTCCACTACACCAACAACACTCATACAGTCTATGTATGGAATGCTTTTATGCGCTTCAACACAAAGATGAAATCAGGTTTGCAGTTGCAGACTCAAGATACCCTCTGTGAGAGAAAGCTCCAAACTCAAATGTGCTCTGTAGAGATTGGGATGACAAGCGAGAGCTCATTTACATGGATGCTAGTTTGCAAGACATTATAAGGCCAAAGGAAAAAAATAGTTGGTGGTTACCGTAACCCAACTGCTACTTTTTCCCCCTGTCAACCATGAACCTTTTATTAATAGTTCCTCCAAAAAAGGAAGAAAAAATGGGAAGAAATTGATGGTAATCAATGTATTGAATGCTGTCCCATCTTCCTTGCCTCATGAGCACGCAGGGAATCCACTGATTAAGTACAAAACCGAGTTTTTCAGCAAAAGAGGAATTGTGATTTATGTTCAATCTGGTCTCTTCCATTAAAAAAAAGAGAGTTCAGGCTGACCTTCTGACTATTTTTTCCTGCCATGTTACCAAAACCACAACTATTCTGCACTGTACCATACTGTGCTGTATTATACTGCCCTGTATCATTCTGTACTTTGTTGTACCATACTGTAGTATACTGTACTGTATCATTCTGTAATTAACTGTACCATACTGCACTGTACCATAATGTACTGTACTAGACTGTACTGTAACAAACTGTACTGTACCATACTCTACAGGGCCCGTATTCACAACGGCGATTTATCTTTTTAACACTCGATTTATCCCCTAGCCCCGCGTTATCTTGATCGGTTAGATAAGGTACGCTCGTCAGAGGATCCTAGGTTGCGCTTTGCTATATATACTGGTTTCCAGCCAAGGGAGAGCGGAACAGGCAGTTGGAATCGTCTGAGTTTAGAGATAAATCGGAGTTAAAATAAATCGCCGATAAATCACCGTTGTGAATACGGGCCCTGGACTGTACAGAACTCGTTGCAAATGGCAAGACACATCAATCTGCATTTCCAGAGGACCAGAAGACAGGCCTACCCAAACAGATAGAGCTTGCACTTCTTCTCTGGGTACTTGTCCAGGAGGGCGCCACAGATGTGGAGTTGGTGGTCGGGGGAGAGGGAGAAGGGAATATTCTTCCTACAGCTAGGCCTGGCCTCCTCCAAGTAGTCCTCCAGCCTCTCCTCCTCGTACTCCAGGGAGCCTGGAAGATTGCACACAGTCCACAGTGGAGGCTTGTCATGTCATGTCATGAGAGTGCTTGAAGTAGAGTGTGCTGCACTCCACACACAGGGTGTGCCCCGTCTCCCATCCACCCCATGCTACTGCAGTGCTGTGCTGTGGCATGTGTACTGCAGTGTCAGTGCTGTAGCAAGTGTACTGCAGTGCCTGTGTTGTAGCAAGTGTACTGCAGTGCCAGTGTTGTAGCAAGTGTACTGCAGTGCCAGTGTTGTAGCAAGTGTACTGCAGTGCCAGTGTTGTAGCAAGTGTACTGCAGTGCCAGTGTTGTAGCATGTGTACTGCAGTGCCAGTGCTGTAGCAAGTGTACTGCAGTGCCAGTGTTGTAGCGAGTATACTGCAGTGCCAGTGTTGTAGCGAGTGTACTGCAGTGCCAGTGTTGTAGCATGTGTACTGCAGTGCCAGTGTTGTAGCAAGTGTACTGCAGTGCCAGTGTTGTAGCATGTGTACTGCAGTGCCAGTGCTGTAGCAAGTGTACTGCAGTGCCAGTATTGTAGCATGTGTACTGCAGTGCCAGTGTTGTAGCATGTGTACTGCAGTGCCTGTGTTGTAGCATGTGTACTGCAGTGCCAGTGTTGTAGCATGTGTACTGCAGTGCCTGTGTTGTAGCATGTGTACTGCAGTGCCAGTGTTGTAGCATGTGTACTGCAGTGCCAGTGTTGTAGCATGTGTACTGCAGTGCCAGTGTTGTAGCAAGTGTACTGCAGTGCCAGTGTTGTAGCAAGTGTACTGCAGTGCCAGTGTTGTAGCAAGTGTACTGCAGTGCCTGTGTTGTAGCATGTGTACTGCAGTGCCAGTGCTGTAGCAAGTGTACTGCAGTGCCAGAGTTGTAGCGAGTATACTGCAGTGCCAGTGTTGTAGCATGTGTACTGCAGTGCCAGTGTTGTAGCATGTGTACTGCAGTGCCAGTGTTGTAGCAAGTGTACTGCAGTGCCAGTGTTGTAGCATGTGTACTGCAGTGCCAGTGTTGTAGCAAGTGTACTGCAGTGCCAGTATTGTAGCATGTGTACTGCAGTGCCAGTGTTGTAGCAAGTGTACTGCAGTACCTGTGTTGTAGCATGTGTACTGCAGTGCCAGTGCTGTAGCAAGTGTACTGCAGTGCCAGTGTTGTAGCAAGTGTACTGCAGTACCTGTGTTGTAGCATGTGTACTGCAGTGCCAGTGCTGTAGCAAGTGTACTGCAGTGCCAGTATTGTAGCATGTGTACTGCAGTGCCAGTGTTGTAGCAAGTGTACTGCAGTACCTGTGTTGTAGCATGTGTACTGCAGTACCTGTGTTGTAGCAAGTGTACTGCAGTACCTGTGTTGTAGCATGTGTACTGCAGTGCCAGTGCTGTAGCAAGTGTACTGCAGTGCCAGTATTGTAGCATGTGTACTGCAGTGCCAGTGTTGTAGCAAGTGTACTGCAGTACCTGTGTTGTAGCATGTGTACTGCAGTACCTGTGTTGTAGCAAGTGTACTGCAGTACCTGTGTTGTAGCATGTGTACTGCAGTGCCAGTGTTGTAGCAAGTGTACTGCAGTACCTGTGTTGTAGCATGTGTACTGCAGTACCTGTGTTGTAGCAAGTGTACTGCAGTACCTGTGTTGTAGCAAGTGTACTGCAGTACCTGTGTTGTAGCAAGTGTACTGCAGTACCTGTGTTGTAGCAAGTGTACTGCAGTACCTGTGTTGTAGCAAGTGTACTGCAGTACCTGTGTTGTAGCAAGTGTACTGCAGTACCTGTGTTGTAGCAAGTGTACTGCAGTGCCAGTGTTGTAGCAAGTGTACTGCAGTACCTGTGTTGTAGCAAGTGTACTGCAGTGCCAGTGTTGTAGCATGTGTACTGCAGTGCCAGTGTTGTAGCAAGTGTACTGCAGTGCCA
This sequence comes from Theodoxus fluviatilis, assembly GCA_034096865.1. Lineage (NCBI taxonomy): Eukaryota > Metazoa > Mollusca > Gastropoda > Cycloneritida > Neritidae > Theodoxus > Theodoxus fluviatilis. The sequence goes on along the minus strand of JAWQFJ010005603.1, from coordinate 32,820 downwards.
GTGTTGTAGCATGTGTACTGCAGTGCCAGTGTTGTAGCAAGTGTACTGCAGTGCCAGTGTTGTAGCAAGTGTACTGCAGTACCAGTGTTGTAGCAAGTGTACTGCAGTGCCAGTGTTGTAGCAAGTGTACTGCAGTACCAGTGTTGTAGCAAGTGTACTGCAGTGCCAGTGTTGTAGCAAGTGTACTGCAGTACCAGTGTTGTAGCATGTGTACTGCAGTGCCAGTGTTGTAGCAAGTGTACTGCAGTACCAGTGTTGTAGCAAGTGTACTGCAGTACCAGTGTTGTAGCAAGTGTACTGCAGTGCCAGTGTTGTAGCAAGTGTACTGCAGTACCAGTGTTGTAGCATGTGTACTGCAGTGCCAGTGTTGTAGCAAGTGTACTGCAGTACCAGTGTTGTAGCAAGTGTACTGCAGTACCAGTGTTGTAGCAAGTGTACTGCAGTGCCAGTGTTGTAGCAAGTGTACTGCAGTACCAGTGTTGTAGCATGTGTACTGCAGTGCCAGTGTTGTAGCAAGTGTACTGCAGTACCAGTGTTGTAGCAAGTGTACTGCAGTGCCAGTATTGTAGCATGTGTACTGCAGTGCCAGTGTTGTAGCAAGTGTACTGCAGTGCCAGTGTTGTAGCAAGTGTACTGCAGTACCAGTGTTGTAGCAAGTGTACTGCAGTACCTGTGTTGTAGCAACTGTGTATTTCTCCTTGCAGCACCAGCACAGTACTGTAAACTGCATGCACTTGCTTCTACTGTTTATGACTAACTAGCATACAGCAATGCACAGAAAATACAGTGTTTGTACATGTATGCTACCAGATTTGCCTCAAAATCTACCTAACTTTTAAGTTTCAGGGAAACTAAGATGGCTATCTAGAGATATGTTCTGTTTCCTGTCATATCAGCCACAATCAGCAGTGGAGAATTCAAAGTCTGACCTCCTTCCTGAAAGAATACCAAGATAAAAAAATGCTGTGTCTTCTTTTTACTTGTCATGTCAGGACCACACGAGGAACATCCTTGGCAGTGGTGGTTTCAGGCTGTACTTTAATCACCAGTCCCCATCCTTAACTCTAAGACCAAAAAACCTCTAGAACATTGTTATGGGCTGTGGGAAGAGTGCTCACCCCCTTCGCTGACTGCTCAGGTGAGGCTGGGGGGGAGCATGAGTTAACTCTAAATGCTTCCTACCAGTCTGTCCTGCTAAATGCTCCCAACAGCTTGGGTTGTCGTTGCTCTGGCTAGTGACTCGTCACCTGCCTGTGACTCGTCACCTGCCTCTGTGACTCATCACATGCCTTTGTGACTCAGCTGTGCAGAGGCCAGTTGCTCTGTTTTGGTGTATTCTCTGATATCATTGTGTCTGACATGCCCTGAGATATTTTCTATTTCCACAGCTGCATATATTGTATTAGATATCACAGTTTTCATGATTCATTAGCGGATTGGTAACAGCCTTTCTAACTAAGTTTAAGAAAACAATTAACTTGTTCCGTGCCCTCATGACCGAATATTCGGTCACGTGATTACGCCCTCCATAGTGCTCTTATGACCGATTATTCGGTCACCGAGATTCCGATATTTGTAGATACCCCTGTGTTCAGCTTTTGATGACGAAACGAACAGGAATGCTTACCCTAGGCAAAGGCTAGGATATGCTACAGTCTGATCATAGCAGCAGAGTGTATTTCGGCTGAGGGGAGCGTCAAACTGAGGTCACCCTACTTCAAGCAAGTGCGCAGTTATCATGCACAGTTGTAAACAATGGCAGCGCTCACACTGTCTACAAGCAAAGGCATGAAGCATGGTCAAGTATCGCCTGCTCGGTTAGCAGAGACTGGTGAAGCAGAGGAGGAAGACTTAGAAAGCGATTTAGAGTCAACAGATTCCTTTGATCAGGTCAGTGACGATGACGATCTCGAACTTTGTACTCGACGTGTGTTCGTGGAGGTTGGAGACTCGAGTGATGAATCCGAGATTGTGGAACAACCTGTAGTGGCAGCGTCTGGCCTTTCTGCTGCTGCTTCTGACTCTGAAATGAGTTCGGACGATGAACCATCATCTCCCCGTGATCGAGGATCACCTTATCCCTCCTCTCGTCGGGTATCAACCCCTGCATCTTCTCGTCGACCACCACGGAGGCGTGGTCAAACTCTTCACGCACGTGCTGTGGTTGAGGTCGCTCTCGCAGAGGACAGCGTCGTGGGAGGGTAGTGATCTGCAGTTCTCAGCCTAGACAATCCCACTTTGAGGGAGATTTCCTTCCCCCAAATCTTGAGTCACCTCAAATTCCTGTTTTCAGGACATGCCGGGATCAAAGTCAGCACCGTGAACTCTCAGCCTGTTAACTACTACCAGCTGTTCTTCACGGACAGTCTCATTCACCATCTCGTTTCTGAAACCAATCGGTATGGAGACCAAACCTTAGCTGCAGCAGAGCAGCGTGGGTTTCGAAGGCATTCCAGGCTTCTTGCCTGGAGAAATGAGAAAACCACAACAGACAAACAGGGTACCAGGCCAAGCGATGTCGGGTCTGCCACAAGAAGGGCATCCGCCGTGTCACCAAAGTCATGTGCCCTGACTGTCCTGACCAGCCTGGCCTCTGTGCTGTTCCATGCTTCCGAATTTACCACACAGTAAAGAAATTCTGAACTGTCTAGTGGTGGATATTCTCTTGGCATGCAAAAGGACCTTATTGTATCAGGCTAGGTTGTGCCATGTCTGCCACTAGAAGGGAATCTCCTGGGTCTCCAAAATCTTGTGGCCAGACTGTCCTGATTAGTTTGGATTCTACCCTGCTCCATGCGTCAAGCTGAAATACTGGACTGCTCACTTGAACTGACTTTTCATTGAGATGCATGCATGACAAAATATTACAATTTTTTCCTTCACAGATCATAGTAATTCAGACCTGGTTACCCCAAATTTTGCCTCTGCGTACTCACTGGTTCAGATATGTGTATTTTTTTTAATTGTGTGTATTTTTTGCACGGACCGACAATTTCAAAAATGCAGCTTCTGACGATCAGTTCGGTCATCATCACTTCAGCACGGATTACTTTCTCCTCTCCCGATGTTACGGACTTTGAAACAAAAAAATTGTCCAGCTTCGGAATGCCTGCCTTTTCCTTTTCTGCCTCGACTCGTTGTTTGTGATCTTTCCCAGAACAGTGACGGGCAATGTCGAAGTATCCAGAATGGGAAATACTGAAGTCACAGTTGCAATAATTGCATCTCGCATGGTGCACATCTTTCGCCGATTCGACGATACCTGGCATCTGCCGATACTTCGGCAGAAAAACCTGATCTCGCTTTGTCTTTTTTGCGCTGCTTGGAGGCAAAATCCCCATTCTTTTCAGAATGGTGACTGAGCTTTCTCGCAGACTGTGTGTGCCACCAAAGACCATACATTACTAACTAATGTATGGTCTTTGGAGCATTGTTGGTAGGAGCGCTATGATTGGCCCTGAATGGTCAGTCGATTACTGTCGACCAATGAAACTGCAGGATACAAACTGCTCCATGGCAAAGAGTCACAACCAGCTCTCCGTGCCAGACGTGCACTTTATCGCGTGAAATTGCACATTTACGAATACACGCAAGCTGCTTTTTTTTCCACCATATTTTTTCAGAGGAATGCGTAATTTTCGTATTCCATTTTTTCTCCTGTATTAATAGGTTTGGCGGTGAGTTCCGCCCTTGCCAAAGGTGGGTGGAATTTCATTCCCGCATCAACTACTTGGTGTTCGCCGCGAGCCGGAGGGTAGCAACAGGACGATGGGCTTATTCCTCCTTCCATCCCGTCCCCACGCAAGGCCGCCTTCAGGAGCATTTCCATGGCAGTCCAACAAGGAAAACTGCTCTAATTCACGCCTGTTTACCTCCGCTGTGTTGGAGTTTTGGCCGGAAAGCTATGTCACTCTCACGGCAGACTATCAGGAGGGCAGTTGAGGACAGAGGATCTCCGATACAGTGGTCCAGAGAGTCACTAAGGATTACGGGGCCTCCACTTTATATGTGTACGATGCCAAGTGGAGAGGGCGCAATCTGTGGTGCCAGTCGAAGGGGTTGGACCCGTTTGCCTTGACTTCAGCCCGTCTCGCAGAATTTCTCTTGGTCCTCTTTGAGGTCAAGAAGTTGCGGCCTTCTACAATAAATGGCTATCGCTCGGCTATAGCCAGTGTTTTCAGTTTGTGTGGGTTACCTAACCCTGGGGCTGATCGGGACTTCACCCGTCTTTTACGCATTTGCAGTTTACACCGACTCGGGTCGGTACGTTATTTCCTAAGTGGAATATTGATCTTGTTCTGGAATTTTGGCTCATGAGCCTTTTGAGCCACTCAAGGAAGCATCCTTTGACAGACTCACCACGATGAATGTGTTTTTGATCACTTTGGCCACAGCGGGCCGTGTAAGTGAGATTCAGGCCCTTTCAGCCAGAAGGGATTGTCTGCGATTCAACCAGAACGGATCTGTGTCCCTGCTCACCTTACCGGGCTTCATCGCCATGAACAGGTTGCCAGAGGTTGGCAGTCCTCAGTACACATTACAGCCTCTTGAAGAAGAGACCTTCTGCCCAGTATGAGCACTGTCCTGCTACATAGAGCGCACCAAGGACAAAAGGAAGCCCGATGATCCGCCTTTTCTACCGCTGCATGGCTCAGCAAGAACACCTCCGCAGTTTGGCCACAGCGGGCCGTGTAAGTGAGCTTCAGGCCCTTTCAGCCTGAAGGGATTGTCTGCGATTCAACCAGAACGGATCTGTGTCATTGCTCACCTTCCCGGGTTCCATTGCCAAGAACTGGTTGCCTGAGGTTGGCCGTCAGCAGTACACAATACAGCCTCTTGCAGAAGAGACCTTCTGCCCAGTCTGAGCACTGTCCTGCTACATAGAGCACACTAAGGACAAAGGGACGCCTGATGATCCGCTTTTCTACCACTGCATGGCTCAGCAAGGACATCTCTGCAGCTGATTTCCTCATGGAATACGTCCCTTTTTGAGGAAGCGTATCAGACGGCCGCAGATCATGGCTGGAGAAGACGCAGCGGATACCCCTGGAGAGGGGCGGACCCTGCACAGGGGAACAGGAGAGTCAGTGGACACGGACCCCACTTCTTCTATTCATACTACAGGGTCATAGTCAGCAGTGGGATCTCCTGGTTCCCGGGAGCAGACCGGCTGGAGGGCTCGAGAGCTGCTACCCAACAGAGCGGAGCGTCGGGTTCACCGCTGGAGGATTCACCTGTCTCAGGGATCAGGGATGTTTCAGAACAGTCCCCTGATCCACACCGACCTGCTCACGAGCTGCGGGCCATTGCAGCATCTTTGGCCCTTTACAGAGGCGCAGCTTTGGAGGACGTCACCAAGTCAGTTGGTTGATCGTCAGCCAGCACTTTCGGACGCCTTATCTGAGTCACAGGGCTGGCGAGCATGGCGTCCGAGTGCACCATCTCCTGCGCCTGCCAGCAGAGGCTCATGGGCGGCGCAGTTTGTCTCACTGACCAGCATCTTCTTAGCTCCCTTTGCTGTCCTTCAACTTGTGCAGTGGTATAGTACAAGTCCTTAACCTCCTTCTCTTGCTTAACATCTATATTAACTCTTAGGGCGCTGGTCAGTGGAGCGAGTTTCTTACCTCCTTACCACCCTCCTATTCGGAATTCGGCAAACAGTGACTCATGTTAATCAGAGTAAAAGGTAATTTTTATCCTAAAATTAGTTTTAGGAGGATTAACTTGAGCCACTGTGGGAGACCCTCCCAACCTGCCCCGCAAGGAGGAACTCGCCAAGCACTTGAAGAAGTGAACTGAGGTCTTGACCCGTGCACACGGGCTTATAAGGGGTAAGGGGAGAGCACTGCGCTGGCTTTGTGCTTTATCTGGGAGGTCTACGACGACATCAGGCCTTGTAACGACCCTAAGTATGAACCGACCCTAAGTATGAACCGGAAATCGTCGCAGAGTTATCTGCTCGGCTCTCTCTTTATGCGATTTACCGCTCCTGCACCTGTTCTTCGCATGGAATATATCCCGACAAACGACGCATTAGTTGCTTTACGAGTTTTTGTGTTTTTGGTGCATTTGTGCCGTTTAACACATAATGTAGCGTTCAAAAAAGTTTTTTCCCGTGAAAAGCCGTCTCCCCTGCCGGAAATAATATGGGAGTCACCTCCCTGTAGTCTATTTGTAGTCTGGTTTTATAAAACGCGACCGTTGACTGACTTGGCACGCCCGGGGAGTTATGCTAAGATCCGGCCGCGTAAATATATCTGCGTTTTGTGACAAACGTCTTGCTCGGCGGTACTGTACTCCATGCACCTTAACGGTGCGCGTGATTCGGGTGTAATCTTAAGCTAAACGACGTTCCGAATGTTTCCGACTTCGACCATTTCAGCAGCGCCAATAAACGTCGTTTAGCTTAAGATTACACCCGAATCACGTGCACCGTTAAGGTGCATGGAGTACAGTACCGCCGAGCAAGACGTTTGTCACAAAACGCAGATATATTTACGCGGCCGGATCATAGCATAACTCCCCAGGTGTGCCAAGTCAGTCAGGCGGAGTGGCGGGTGCCGTCTCTTTTTAGAGTCGAATTATTAAGAGTACCGGGCAGATAACTCTGCGACGATTTCCGGTTCATACTTAGGGTCGTTACAGGCCTACCCAGATTTGCTCCCTTTGCTGTCGACCAGTTAAGATTAGGCAAACAGTGACTCATGTTAATCCTCCTAAAACTAATTTTAGGATAAAAATTACCTTTTACAATCTGAAAAACAAATCAGAAAAATTTAAATTTTTTGGGGGGTTGAGTATATCATGAAGATGTACAAGAAATCATCATACATTTTTTTAAGGCATTGGTAAATTTTGTTTTATTCAAGCTTGATTTACGAAATAAAGTCTCTAAAAATCATGTCATTGTGTTTGTTGTGTTCCTGATTGTCTGTGCTTTCAAAGAAATATGGGTTTTATGGGTTTATGCACTGAAATTGAGATATGATTTTTCTCCTGAACTCAGTGTTGTTTTACGTATTTTTTACTGAAGTTTCCTGGCACTGGCAGTTTCAAAATATAATGACGAAGCTGGCATGGAAAGGGTTAAAGTAATTGTTTTATCATAAGGCCATGTTGTGGGATGGGTCGAATCCCCTAGATAACACACTAGAACATCCATTTGAAACCTTTTCTAGCCTTCTGGAGACTGCCATTCCCATGAGAGCTTACCGTCGATGGCAGGGGGGTAGAAGATGAAGGTCTGGGGACCTGGGTTGCGGAGCCAGGACAGGTAGTAGCGGCACGACTCCATCATTGTCACCTGCAGACACAGCGGATCTGAGGCCGAGGTGTGGAACAGCCGGAAGCCCGCCTCATGGAAGAGGACGTAGAGCGTCTTGTACCACCGGTACAGGTAGTCGTCATCTATCTTGTCTGGAACACAAGCAACACAAGCCAATGCAGAACACCTTGCTAGCATCAAACAGAGCAGTGCTTTCACCACAAACTGCAGAAAGCACAGAGCATTTTGTTTGAAATACACAAACAAGACAATGACAGGCAAAAACACTAAAAGAAAAACAAAAGAATGTAAACAAAATAAACTGTGACCTTCAGGACTTCTAGAAGAGAGGTGGATGGGGAAAGCAAACAGGACAGCATGCATGGAAAGGAAAAATAACGGAAAAATTCCAGTCCTTCTGGACTACTTCTCAACATTCATCAGAGTCTCCTTTAAAACTATGTATCAGGTCATCCCATAGAAGCAGATAAGATCAACTTCACTTTGCTGCCACAATTCTTTTCTAGCATAACAGTTGCAGGGAAGTGAAGTGGAGACAACTGTGGAACTAACCGACATCCAGCACGAGGTGGAGCTGCCGGACACTGGTCAGCAGTCCATCCTTGACCATGTAGTAGAGCACCTCATGCGCATTGGCCACATCCATCAGTGACTCCAGCTTGATGATATCCACCTGCAGTGGCAGCACACACCATGCAGTACAGTGCAGTAAGATACAGTAGAGTATAATAGGTACAGTGCAGAATGGTATAATACAGTGCTGTACAGTACAGCACAGCAGCCCATATAAGCTCTAGCTGCCACAGTAGGGCTGACTGTACCCACGAAAAAATGTCAGGTATCTGCAGCTAACAACAGAAGCAAAGTTGGATGATTAGCAACGTCAGTTCATGGAAAAAACTAAATCATTTTCATTAGAACTGTAATGATAATGAGACAGGAAATATTTTCATGAAAGTTCCTTATTCCTCTTTTGTCTCTTTCCAATCATTAATCTTTGTTACAAAGACAGTAATCCCTTTCCTCTGTTCCTTCTACTAGACATGACTTACATTGTATCTACACACATTTACTCATGACTTCCACAGTACCCACACTCATCCACTCATGACTTCCACAGTACCCACACTCATCCACTCATGACTTCCACAGAACCCACACTCATCCACTCATGACTTCCACAGTACCCACACTCATCCACTCATGACTTCCACAGAACCCACACACATCCACTCATGACTACCACAGTACCCACACACATCCACTCATGACTACCACAGTACCCACACACATCCACTCATGACTTCCACAGTACCCACACACATCCACTCATGACTACCACAGTACCCACATACATCCACTCATGACTACCACAGTACCCACACACATCCACTCATGACTTCCACAGTACCCACATACATCCACTCATGACTACCACAGTACCCACACACATCCACTCATGACTTCCAGAGTACCCACACACATCCACTCATGACTTCCACAGTACCCACATACATCCACTCATGACTACCACAGTACCCACACACATCCACTCATGACTTCCACAGTACCCACATACATCCACTCATGACTACCACAGTACCCACACACATCCACTCATGACTTCCACAGTACCCACACACATCCACTCATGACTTCCACAGTACCCACACACATCCACTCATGACTACCACAGTACCCACACACATCCACTCATGACTACCACAGTACCCACACACATCCACTCATGACTACCACAGTACCCACACACATCCACTCATGACTTCCACAGTACCCACACACATCCACTCATGACTACCACAGTACCCACACACATCCACTCATGACTTCCACAGTACCCACACCCACCCACTCATGACTACCACAGTATCCACACTCACCCACTCATGACTACCACAGTACCCACACACATCCACTCATGACTTCCACAGTACCCACACTCATCCACTCAAGACTTCCACAGTACCCACACTCATCCACTCATGACTTCCACAGTACCCACACACATCCACTCATGACTTCCACAGTACCCACACTCATCCACTCATGACTTCCACAGTACCCACACACAACCACTCATGACTTCCACAGTACCCACACTCATCCACTCATGACTTCCACAGTACCCACATACATCCACTCATGACTACCACAGTACCCACACACATCCACTCATGACTTCCACAGTACCCACACACAACCACTCATGACTTCCACAGTACCCACACTCATCCACTCATGACTTCCACAGTACCCACATACATCCACTCATGACTTCCACAGTACCCACACTCATCCACTCATGACTTCCACAGTACCCACACACATCCACTCATGACTTCCACAGTACCCACACACATCCACTCATGACTTCCACAGTACCCACACACATCCACTCATGACTTCCACAGTACCCACATACATCCACTCATGACTTCCACAGTACCCACACACATCCACTCATGACTTCCACAGTACCCACACACATCCACTCATGACTTCCACAGTACCCACACACAACCACTCATGACTTCCACAGAACCCACACCCACCCACTCATGACTTCCACAGTACCCACACACAACCACTCATGACTACCACAGTATCCACACTCATCCACTCAAGACTTCCACAGTACCCACACTCATCCACTCAAGACTTCCACAGTACCCACACTCATCCACTCATGACTTCCACAGTACCCACACTCATCCACTCATGACTTCCACAGTACCCACACACATCCACTCATGACTACCACAGTACCCACACACATCCACTCATGACTTCCACAGTACCCACACACAACCACTCGTGACTACCACAGTACCCACACACATCCACTCATGACTTCCACAGTACCCACACACATCCACTCATGACTTCCACAGTACCCACACACAACCACTCATGACTTCCACAGAACCCACACCCACCCACTCATGACTTCCACAGTACCCACACACAACCACTCATGACTACCACAGTATCCACACTCATCCACTCAAGACTTCCACAGTACCCACACTCATCCACTCATGACTTCCACAGTACCCACACACATCCACTCATGACTTCCACAGTATCCACACACATCCACTCATGACTTCCACAGTACCCACACATATTTTATAAGGCCAGGTCTCACAAGGTTTACATTTCTCATTTCCATGTGGCACAGACAAAATCATTTCATCACCATGCCATGCACACCTAGCAGTTAAGTGCTACAGAGGCATGAGATGAAACGCAAGTCAACATGAACATTCAGGCTCAGGCCGCACTGGAACGATGTGAATGTCTTGTCCTTGCCTCAGCAGAGGCTCAGGGCTGTGTCACACCAACTTTGCCACCATTTGCACTATGGCTTCACAGCTTTTTCAGCTGTTCATCAATGTGTTGTTACTCTTTGACACTTACACTTCAGCATTTTCCAAATTTATCACATTTGCCTGCCTGCTTTCACACCTGCCTAAACATCTGCCTAAAATCCACTCATTACACCTGCTTTTACATCTGCCTACCAGTGCAGGCTCTACACTGTACAAAAGGTAAAGGTAAAGGTGTGGTTTTATATAGCGACTTACACCCTTTGTCTGGGTCTCAAACCGCTTTACACTTTACCCCCTGATCACTGGGCATCTTGATCAATCCTCACAGGTCCCTCACAACAAACATAGTGACAGACATTTAAGACGCACACAGTCAGGTACCAGCATCAACTCCGCTCCCTGGGGAGTATTCCAACCCGATGCTGGCGCTTGGCCACATACAAGGGTTAATCGCACTACGTTTTGCCAACATTGCTCTCACAGGAACCCGGTTTTACTCCTGGGTGGGGAGAAGCAATGCGAGTTTAGCATCTTGCTCAAGGATGCAACTCTGGGAACCGCGCAGCTTCAAACGCCGTACCCACTGGCCGCAAGCGACTGTAGGTCCAGCACGCTAACCACTCGGCCACAGAGCCACTGCATGTCTGTTTGCAGTCCATTTATCACACCTACGTGTCTGTTTACACACCTGCCTGCCTCTTTCTAACACCTGTTACTTACTTTTACACCTGGCTGCATCTCTACACCTGTCACTTTTATGCCTGTTACTTACTTTTACACCTGCCTGCCTCTTTTTACACTCGTTACTTTTACACCTGCATGCCTCTTTTTACACTTGTTACTTACTTTTACAACTGCCTGCCTCTTTTTACACTTGTTACATACTTTTACAACTGCCTGCCTCTTTTTACACTCATTACTTTTACACCTGCATACCTCTTTTTACACTTGTTACTTACTTTTACACCTGCCTGCCTATTTTTACATTTGTTACTTACTTTTACACCTGCCTGTCTCTTTTTACACTTGTTACTTACTTTTACAACTGCCTGCCTCTGTTTACACCTGTTACTTTTACACTGCATGCCTTTTTACACTCGTTACTTTTACACCTGCATGCCTCTTTTTACACTTGTTACTTTTACACCTGCGTGCCTCTTTTTACACCTGTTACTTTTACACCTGCCTCGCTCTTTTTACACTTGATACTTTACACCTGCCTGCCTCTTTTTACACTTGTTACTTACTTTTACACCTGCCTGCCTCTTTTTACACTTGTTACTTATTTTTACACCTGCCTGCCTCTGTTTACACCTGTTACTTTTACACCTGCCTGCCTCTTTTTACACTTGTTACTTACTTTTACACCTGCCTGACTCTTTTCACAATTGTTACTTACTTTTTCACCTGCCTTCCTCTTTTTACACTTGTTACTTTTACACCTGCATGCCTCTTTTTACACCTGTTACTTTTACACCTGCCTGCCTCTTTTCACAGCTGTTTACCTCTTTTTACACCTGCTACTTACGTTTACAGCTGTCAATTACTTCAACGGCTGTTACTTTTACAGCTGCCTACCTGTTTGTGCTCTAGACTTTCCATGACGTTGTTGAGGGTCTGTGTCTCCAGAGAGTTGCGTGCAAAGTCAGCGGGGTCGTTGGGTACGATGATGGTGCGGTAGATGTGTGTGCGGTTCAGGCTTTTGAGTTGCAGGGGGATGGCCGTGTGTGTGAAGACAAACTGCTCAAAGCTGAAGTTGTTGGCCAGCATCTGCTCAAAGCCAAAGTCCCACATGGGCCTGGAAAACAACAGCGGTGTAGTGAAAAAGCAACTGTCCCCAACAAGACACAGGAAGAGAAAGGGTTTAAAAATTGGTTTCATTTCAACAGAAGAAATTTATTCACAGGGACGTAGTGATCATGAAATAATATGACCTCATTCAGACAATTTGACTAAACCACTGCAAATTGACTTTCACTGTAGAAGGTAATGTTGAAGAACTTGATGTACTGTAGAATGACCTGGTGTTCAAGTCCCCATGACCAAGTAAAAATGTGTCAAACTCATTACTTTCTCCAAGGTTTAGAACACAGCAAAACTTGTATCAGCCAGCCAGGACACCCTTAAAGCAGTTTATCAGTGATTTGACCCCCACAAGCAACTGATTCTCTGTCAACTACACGTGCAATGCAACTTTCAACTGTGCATGACTTTCACAAAGCAAATGTAACAGCATATCTGGAGGCGAAGATGCAAAGTAGGTCAAGAGACCAAGGCTACTCACCCTATTGAGTAGGCCAGCTTGGTCTGACTAGACTCCACATCGATGCCCACATCGGGGTCCGTGCAGATGACCCAGGCTGACAGGTTTCCACTTCGAAGCGTGTTGTTGCACTGGTAGTGGGCCACAGTGATGAACTTGAGCAGACGCTTGGCCTCACTTTCTGCATTGGGCAGCACCCGCAGTGGGCTGTAGGTCTGCTGGTAGAACACAGTTTGCACCACAATGTACACCAGTCCCGCTATCACCAGCGATGACAGCAGGGTCTTCTTCTTTTTATTCAGGGACATCCTCCACAGGCGCCGAGCCCAGACCAACATTTGGATGACGTTTCTTTTCTTCCCGAGGCAAAAAAAAACCTGCTTCTGAAAAGAAGAGAAATAAATCCAAGTCAGTCTGGCACATATAAAAAGTCCTAAACAATTGAAAGCAAACGGCTCACTCAGCAAGAGTGGCAACATGTTTCTTTGATTAGTAGCGAGTCACTGACTCTCCCCAAGGCAACATATGGGCAAAGCATTGATTTTTGCCTGCAATCCATATAAATCCTTAACCCTTTCAGGTTTGTGGGGTTCAAAGTAACAGTGCTTAGTCCACTGCAAAATTGGTTTAGTGATAAATTTGAAAGGAGTCAGGAAATGCATACAAAAAGGTTTTTAGGGTCAGAATGCACATTTTGATTACAAGATCGTGGCAACTGCTGTGTGTCTTCATGAGCACCCTGACACACTGCTGTCAACATAGATCAGATCCAATGATGGACAGATGCTTTGGCAATTAATGCTTCAAGATGCCTCTCATGCACACCACTGTCCAAACAAGCCCAGATGGGAGATTTGCACCCCACAGTGCCAGTAGATGCCCTCCTCATCAACTGGAACCTGTGTCTTTGACCACTGTGTTTGCTGCAAGACTGAGAGCTCCAATGACACTTGCCTAGCATGACAGGATAGCAGTGAGAGGTAACTTACAGTGCAGCTTTCTCCTTTCACACTAGGTGTTGTGAGTCTAAGAGTGTTGCATTTGCAAAACTTGATCTCTTCTGTGTCAAAGCATGGTGTCACTGTCAGTCCTCTGCAATAAGGCAGGGAGTGGGTGAGGAAATGGAGGAAGTAAAGCATTAGATGCATTCAGCATCTACAGATAATAAACAATGTGAGGGCCATGTTCATGGTTTCTATTGATATATATATATATATATATATATATATATATATATATATATATATATATATATGTGTGTCTTTTTCCTTTTGTCAACCTGTGCAAACATTCCTGCAAGTCTGTGGTCTGCAACTCTATGGTGTGCATCTGATGACCAGGACGCATACAACTAGTGCTTGTAAGTACCATGTGCACAGCATACATGGGAACTGTACAATGCAATACACAATGTCACAACCACAAAGGAAGCCATTCAAACTCTCTCGGACAAACAGGTGAGGCAGGCATCCACGCAAACTGAGAGGCCCATGCCCTTTCCTCACATTGACAGTCGTCATCCATCAATCAAGAAGAGGCTTGACGATCTAATCTGAGGTCACAGGCCGGTCGCCGTGCGTCAAGTCGCAACACAATGTTGAATAACACAACCACCACGGAATTTGCTGAAGTCAGTGAATGTACATCTAACTCTATGTCCGTGCAGTGTGCATATAATTAGTACTGGCAAAAGCCACCGTAAGAGGAAAAAAGAAACCAATTCAGAATTGGTAGTGTCCCATACCTCCTACAAGTAAAACTTCATCATGTGCCGGCACAACAGGTTGAACAGCCACTCGCGACTTCCCTACATTGGTACACAACTTTTTCAGCAAGGTTCTCGGCTCATTACTCTGACTAAATCGATTATATATATATAATGATAGCATTTGTCTCCCCTCTTCCTTGAAGATAAAACGAATTATACAGCAGTGTCTTTCAAAGTACATGACGGGCAAACACATGGCAAACACGACTTGAGAGTCGTACCTCAATACTCGTTAGTCGTTACAGTTACACAGTGACAGTGACAGTTTAGATGTTAGCAACAGACAGGTCGCTGAGAAATGAAGATAGTGGTTATATTCTGGTAACTTTGCCTTATGATCAGTATAAATGGATGAAAGAGAATAGTAACGTTTACCTAGTGCATCGTATCTTGAAATGGCAGAGCTTTTCAGGTGAGCATCACGATTTTATAGGTTTTTTCCAGGCGTCGACAGATCCACTCAGACAGGAAAGAACTCTTTTGTGTCTGGTGTACAGAAGTAGTACTCAAGATGGCAAACTACGGGACCGTCAGCGAAGCTTCTAAAGCTGAAAATGTACGTTATTTGGGGGGTAATTTGTACATTCATCATATTCTTTAAATCATGAAAAATTTGCATCCTAATATAAAGTTTATTTCCTGTGATATTTCCCTGCACTGGTTTGTGGGGGAGGGAGGAAACCTGAAGTGAATGTGTCAGTGACTCAGTATCGACCCTCTCTCTCTCTCTCTCTCTCTCTCTCTCTCTCTCTCTCTCTCTCTCTCTCTCTCTCTCTCTCTCTCTCTCTCTCTCGCTCTCTCTCTCTCGCTCTCTCTCTCTCTCGCTCGCTCGCTCGCTCTCAATACATTGGATTGACTGTGCCCACGAAAGTAAGCACAATTTCATCTGTCAGAACTCACGAGAGGTGCTGTCAATGTCATTAGATAAAGTATATTTTAAGGGGATTCACTGTTTTGATCAAAACGTAGTCTTCAAATTGATTGATGCTGGGGTACAACCCATTTTACTTTATGGGGCAGATATGAAGAATGTCCATACATTTTTTTCTTTGGGAAAAACAGAGTGTTGCCGTGCTTTCACCTAATCATGGCTAATGATATTTGGAGTAACTCTGAGATTCCCTCTATAAATAAATGCAGTGCAGTTTAGGTGTAAACCCAAACCAGGGAAGAAGAATGTCAGTACCCCCTATACAGATCTTCAATAGTTATAGTGATGATTGAGTTTGAATATGGGTGAAAAATCTGGGCATCAGGCATATCAATATCTCTTTTATGATAGTTTTGCTTGTGTGAGGACTGAGGTTGAGACAAAATGTGGACAATGTAACAGTGTTCCTTACCTTCATCAAAGAGTTAGCCTCCATTTGTTTTATCACAATTGGCATTAAGAGGGCAACATATTTGATCTTTATGAACTGATCGAGAATTAGAGAGTTTCAAGATAAATTGCTTGTTTTAGACACAAAAGTGTTCTGGGATGTTCACATCAGATTGTTGCCATTGAAATTCATGTGCAGTACATAAATTCATATACCATAACATAAAAATTGTCCAATGTAATGTCCAGCTAGCTCAGTTACAACAAGAAAGGTTGCCACACCACTGCAACGGGAATCTTAGGGCAGGAATTCTTGTTGATTCATGGAAAGATGGATGTCATGGTGACGCATGTATTGCACTGCTTTGAAAAAGTCTTAGATTTCTTACAGGAAAGTGTATTGACTTGACTGGTTCATTCTCACTGTCATTTTCTCTTTGCCTGTTCAATTCTCAATCTGAACTACAACCTCGTGTTTCAATTCACCGTGTGAATCAAACAAGTGATGTCATTTTCTGCTCTGTTGCACATAACTATTGCAGGGCCAAGTTAGTAATGTAGAAAGTGCTAGATATCCTCTTGTTCAAAAGTTTATCAAATGTCTTTATGGTTATTTCTCTCTCTATTTTTATCTTTCAGGTCACCAGTGAATCCACGAGGGAGTTTACAAACATCTCTCTCGAGGGAGACACGCCTGGCAGGGACACAAAGCCTGGGAAGAAACCCAAGAGGGTTCTGCACTTCAGTGATGGCATCCTGGAGGAATATTCCACAGACGAGGAAGAGGAGGAAGAGAAGAAGCTGGCTCAGCAAGCACTTGTTGATCCAGTAATGCACCTTTCACTTTTTCTGTCAAATTGACTGTGTGCTTTCAAATTGTTTGTGTACTTCCCATCTGATGGTTATTATAGGAATGATTGCAGTTCAGGCAGCTCTGTATTTTCTCACTTTGTATGTTTGCTGAGAACATTTATTTAGCCTTCTTGGATGAACTGATGCAGTTGTAAGGTGTGATGGAGGTTTGGTGGTGCTTGTCCTGTTTTGCATTATACAGGAACTTTTTACGCGTATGTTTTTCATCTGTTTATGATGAGAAAAGGAATGATGCCAAATCATTTGCTCATGGTTTTGTTCCAAAATGCTTAATCGTATACTTTTTCTCTCTCTCCAGAAAAGCCTGAGGTGGTTGCCCTGGGTGTGGTACTACATGGTGGCTGCAGCCTCTAGGACTCTCACAGGTAGGCAGTGTGGCTTGGCTTGGGGTGTGTGGCTTGGTGTGTGGCTTGGTGTGTGGCTTGGCTTGGGGTGTGTGGCTTGGCTTGGGGGGTGTGGCCTGGCTTGGGGTGTGTGGCTTGGTGTGTGGCTTGGCTTGGGGTGTGTGGCTTGGCTTGGGGTGTGTGGCTTGGTGTGTGGCTTGGTGTGTGGCTTGGCTTGGGGTGTGTGGCCTGGCTTGGGGTGTGTGGCTTGGTGTGTGGCTTGGTGTGTGGCTTGGTGTGTGGCTTGGTGTGTGGCTTGGTGTGTGGCTTGGCTTGGGGTGTGTGGCTTGGCTTGGGGCGTGTGGCTTGGCTTGGGGTGTGTGGCTTGGTGTGTGGCTTGGTGTGTGGCTTGGTGTGTGGCTTGGCTTGGGGCGTGTGGCTTGGCTTGGGGTGTGTGGCTTGGCTTGGGGCGTGTGGCTTGGTGTGTGGCTTGTCTTGGGGCGTGTGGCTTGTCTTGGGGCGTGGGGCTTGGCTTGGGGTGTGTGGCTTGTCTTGGGGCGTGTGGCTTGTCTTGGGGCGTGTGGCTTGGCTTGGGGTGTGTGGCTTGGCTTGGGATGTGTGGCTTGTGGCTTGTCTTGGGGCGTGTGGCTGGTCTTGGGGCGTGTGGCTTGGCTTGGGGTGTGTGGCTTGGCTTGGGATGTGTGGCTTGTCTTGGGGCGTGTGGCTTGGCTTGGGGCGTGTGGCTTGGCTTGGGATGTGTGGCTTGTCTTGGGGTGTGTGGCTTGGCTTGGGGCATGTGGCTTGTCTTGGGGCGTGTGGCTTGGCTTGGGTTGTGTGGCTTGGTTTGGGGCGTGTGGCTTGGTGTGTGGCTTGACTTGGGGCGTGTGGCTTGTCTTGGGGCGTGTGGCTTGGCTTGGGGTGTGTGGCTTGTCTTGGGGCGTGTGGCTTGGCTTGGGGTGTGTGGCTTGGGGTGTTGCCACTGTAGACCAGTTAATGCTTTGGTATGACATGGTAAGGGTTGATGTATAAGGCTGTGAACATTTTCATGTTGATTTTGCCCCATGATATGGCAGTAGGGGTGGCTTTGTGTGTTGGTGATCTGTACCCATGTACAGCTCTGTTTCTTAATATTTGCCTTTGCCTTGCTCACTCTTAACAAACATCCCTCATTCTTGCCTATGGGCTGTCTGCAGCAGTGGTAAGTGTCACTGTCAACTTTGCTGCATTCCTAATCTTCTACCCCTGCTTCCACCCTGAATTTACCTTGATTTTAATCCATGATTGCATTCAAAATAACTTCACTCCAATCTGCACCATGTAGATTGGGCCAGAAGAAAAAATAGTTGTGGTTTCTGTAACATGGTCAGAAAAAAAAATGGTCGGCAGTTCAGCTTGAAGTTTGAAAAAAAATTAATAGAAGATGTCAAATTGAACATAAATTACAATTTCTCTTTAGCTGAAACATTTGATTTTTTTACTTCAATGGTGGATTCTCCAAGTGCTTATAGGCAAGGAAGATTGGACAACACACAGTTTGTTGATTACCATCAGTTTCTTTCCCTTTTTGACTCACATGCGAAGCAAAAGTGAGTCTATGTACTGAGCCGTGTCGTCCGTCCGTCCGGGCGTCCGTCCGTCCGTCCGTCCGGGCGTAAAAAACTTAAACGTTGGATTTTTCTCGGAGACTATTAAGTCTATCAACACCAAATGTGGCATGATGGTGTATGATGACAAGGCCTCAAAAAACATACACAGTGACTTGACCTTGCTTCAAGGTCAAGGTCACAGGAGCCATAAATGTGGTCTCAAAAACAGTCATTTTTCACATTTTCCCAATTTTCTCCCACGTTATTGAGAATGGCGACCTTAGCTACAAGTGGTATATAGGTCAAAGCAAGCCCTATCTTTTGATACCAGTTTGGTTGACCTTGCTTCAAGGTCAAGGTCACAGGAGCTCTTCAAAGTTGGATTGTATACATATTTTGAAGTGACCTTGACCCTGAACTATGGAAGATAACTGTTTCAAACTTAATAAGTATGTGGGGCACATGTTATACTTTCATCATGAGACACATTTGTTCACATATCATCAAGGTCAAGGTCACTTTGACCCTTATGAAATGTGACCAAAATGGGGTAGTGAACCACTAAAAGTGACTATATCTCATGGTAGAAAGTGCCAATAAGCACCATTGTGCTTCCTATGTCTTGAATTAACAGCTTTGTGTTGCATGACCTTGGATGACCTTGACCTTGGGTCAAGGCCACATGTATTTGGGTAGGAAAAATGTGTAAAGCATTTCTTTGTGTATGATGTCATTGGTAGGTTTATTTGTTTGACCTTGACCTTGGAGGTCACCTGAAGGTCAAGGTCATATAAAGGTCAAGGTCAAGCATGTGAGTCGTATGGGCTTTGCCCTTCTTGTTTCTCTTTTTTTTTCACTATCATAAAAAAAGTTTGGGGTTGGCAGATAAAGATAGGGTTAGTTGGGTTACTATAACCACCACAATTTTTTTCTTCGGCCTTACCAACCAGTTGCCATTTGGTACTGCTTTCATGGTGTGCCCCCTTTTCCTGCAGTGGCAGACACATGTGGCGAGAAGCTGGCGTGGTTCTTTGGAATCACGGCCCCCAAGTACCAGTATGCTATTGACGAGTACTACAGGCTGAAGGAAGAGGTAAGACCGGAAGCCTTGCCCAATTGTCTTACAGAATAACCACTGTGTAGCATTTGGGTTTCACTGGGACATTGGTTTATGAGGTCCCTCTGTTTTCTTTTTCGAGATCATAGACATGACTGTGGCAGTGTAATCAACTTGCATTTATGTGTTGACACTGACGATGACAATGTTGACTTGGAGCTAGTATATTTTTGCAGGACTGGCCAGATGGTACTACTCCAGAACAATTCCAGCAGCACCTTTTCTGTTTTTGTTGTTATCTTATGATAATTAAGATGATATTGATAATATTAGAGGACATGAAATACTTATGATGATGGCATATTACATTTTTTTAATGTATTTCATCATGAACACATTTTAGTTTGAATGCAGTCATGACGATTTTGTCACCAGTCCAATGGTCACCAGTGACACACATGTTTGTGCAATATGTGTTGCGTTTCAAGGCAAGCTCTAGCACATGATGTGGCTGGCTGCATAGCTAGGGTCAGTGCGTTGGTCAAGACAGTCTTAACATGCAGTGGAGGACTGCAATGAAACCCATGATCTCATGGTACAGAGGTGTCCACTACTAATGAGTCGTGTGTTTGCTGCCACGCATGTGGAAACTGGAGTCGGTCACAGTAGTGGTTATTTCCAGGCTGTGCGTGTCCAAGTGCAGGGATTCCACTTTACCGCTCTCCCTGGAATCAAAGATTATAGGTTACACAAAGATAGCTCATGCCGAGCTTTTGCTATATAGAGTTACAAGACGCTCGGAACGCAGCGCCCCAAGCGGCCAGGACTTTGGGGAAGTAATCACACTGCTTAGATACATGTAAAAAGTGCTTGTTTGTCGACGCGTTTCTGATGCATTCCGATCATGTTTGTGAATACATTTACGGTGTAATGTGTAATAAAATGATTTGCTGCAATAATGGGGGTGTTTTGGCTTTGTTTTTTTGTAGCAGGCGTTGTGAAATCGAAATATTTGGTTCATCGAAATGTGAGCCTATAGTCCGTTTCAACCTTGCTCTGTCAGTGGAGACAAAGATTATTCGTCTGCTAGCCATCTAGGTACATACGACCGGTGAGGTTTGTTTACTTATCTTCTGTGGGTTTTGTGCAGAAAGTATACGTTAAAACAGTCTAATATGACTCTTTTCGATTAGTTTTTAATCTAATTAATATTTTTGCATGCCTTAACGCGGCCGGATCTTTGGCATAACTCCCCGGGCGTGCGAAGTCAGTAGCGTCCACTGACAGAGCAATGTTTAAACGGACTATAGGCTCACGCGCTGGAGTATGACGTCAACCCAGTCCTCATCAGCTGGGTCTTCAGCTTCCTCACGAAACGAACACAGCGAGTGCGTGTTGGACAGGTTCTGTCTGACGCCATCACCACTAACACAGGCGCCCCTCAAGGCTGCGTGCTGTCACCCTCGCTCTTCACGCTGTACACCGCCGACTGTCGCCTCAGGGATCTCATGAACCTGCTGCTGAAGTTCGCAGATGACACATCCCTGTCAGGTCTCATCCTGAAGAAGGACGAATCGGCGTACAGAAATGCCGTGGAGGAACTGGTGAAGTGGTGCGACGACAACTTCCTGGAGCTAAACGTGACCAAGACCAAGGAGCTCATCATAGACTTTCGACGAGACAACAAGACCACGGTCGATCCCATCGTCATCAAGGGCGAACCAGTCGAGATGGTTGATACATACAAATACCTGGGCACCATCATCGATAACCAGCTCGATTGGTCACCGAACGTGGACGCCGTGTGCAAGCGGGCGAACCAGAGGCTTTTCTTCTTGAGAAAGCTGCGGCAGTTTCGCGTCAACTCTGAGATTCTCCACCTCTTCTACCAGGCGACGATTGAGAGCGTCGTCTCCTTCAACCAGCTGTGTTACCACAGCAGTGTCAGGAAGGGCGACATGGAGAGGCTGGAGAAGGTCGTGGATGAAGCCGGCGCCATCACTGGCTCCGACCTCCAGCCTCTCAGTGATCGCTACCCCAGTGTGGCCATGAGGAAGATGGGCAAGATTCGATCTGACGACCGCCACCCTCTGCACCAGGCATTCGCGTCATGCGAACCCACTCGTGAATCCTCACGTCGCCTGAGGTGCTGGCCTGCCAGAACAAACCGCATGAGGGATTCGTTCCTCCCGACAGCCATCCGTCTCTTCAACGAGTCTCGGTGAATGGGTAGTATGCATGAAGATTGTTGTGAGACTTGACGTGAATGTGGGACCAGGAGTGACGTGAACTGTGACTGAAGAGTGGGTGATGTGAACTGTGACTGTGAGGATGAGTGATGAGAGTTGTGACTATGTGACCAGGATTGATGTGACATATGACGGAGAGATTGGAGTAAAGTGAACTGGGACTACGAGGACTTGTAGTGCTGTGAACTGTGACAGAAAGGACTATGAATGGTGTGAACTATGTCTGTAACAACAAGGAGTAACATGTGAGAGTGTGTGTGTGTGTGTGTGGGGGGGGGGGGGGGTGTGCATGCGTTATGCGATGATGATCGTGTATGTGTTATGTGTGCTGTGCGAGTGTGGTTGTTGATGTGCATGCAGGATGATGAACATGATGGGGGGGGGGGGGGGGGGGTGTTGTTGTACATGTGTTATGGATGAAGATCGGGTATGTGTTATTGCGTGACGATGATTGTTTGATGTGCATGCTTGTGTCTTTGTTCCTTCTGTGATTACTTGTTTTGGTGTAAAATGTTTCTCTATTAAATTGAATTGCCTCTGATGGACTCCATAACTTGAATGATATGATTGAGTTAATTAATGTTGAACTGTTTTTGTTTTTGTATGTATGTATTATGTTTTTGCCACCGACAAAACGAATTTCCTTGTGATCAATGAGGACAATAAAGTATCTTGTATCTTGTATCTTGTATCTTGTATTTAGATGAACCAAATATTTCAATTTCACAACGCCTGCTACAAAAAAACAAAGCCAAAACACCCCCATTATTGTAGCAAATCATTTTATTACACATTACACCGTAAATGTATTCACAAACATGATCGGAATGCATCAGAAACGCGTCGACAAACAAGCACTTTTTACATGTATCTAAGCAGTGTGATTACTTCCCCATAGTCCTGGCCGCTTGGGGCGCAACGTGTATCGATCCTCATAACAATTAGCTAATGAACTATCTTTTTGTAACCTATAATCTTTGCTGGAATGGAACAACTGGACAACTTGTTATTGACTGAAACCCCTTATCTACAAAGTCTGTGATTCCCTCCTTACTGTGAAATGTTGGGTTCCTTGTGACCTCTGTCCTGTGCTCATCCCTGGAGGTGTGTATTTGCTTTGCATTGCAGGAGGAGGCGGAGATGAAGAGGCGAGGCATAAACATCAAACCTGAAGACAAACTGACTGGTGTGGACGTAGACCAAGACCCCAAGCCCTCCGCCAGCCAGGAGAAAGAGACGACGCCTGACATCCCTCTGGAAAAGTACTGAATGGTGGAGGTGGTCTCCCTTGCCAGTCCCACTCTTCAGTTCATGGAGAGCACACAGAGCATTGGCCATGCAATGCTGGAACACTTGATGCTGGGAATCTCAGAATGATTGGCTTGAATTAGAAACATGGATGAAATGTAAAATGGCCTTTTTGTTCCAGCTTATCAGTCTTGTGAATTGTAAGTTCTCAATTTTGACGTTACCAATAAATATCCTGTTATTGGACATATACTGATATTTCTGTCAAGAATACTCCAAAAATATGTATTGATTAGAAACTGAGGAGAAAAATGTAAAGCAACATAAGTAATCAATAAGTTTTCTTGTCGGAACTTTTTGTCATTTGGTGCTGAGGAGCACTCACGCTAAAGTGCCTTGTTTGAAAATTGTTGACCAATGCCTTGCAATGTGCTCCTTGCAAGTATTTTTTTTCTCTTCAAATATTTACATATGTAATTATATTTATTTTGTACAGAGTGGGATTCCTGGTTTGGGTGTTTGGTCATGGTGAATTTATTTCCTGTATTTTTGTACTCCATTCAACTGTCCCTGGAGGCTGACCAGGAGAACTTAGTGTTCCAAGGACAATAGGAACCGTGCTGATGTGTGGCTCTTTTTCTATCACTGGTGTTGTGTGAACTGTGACCTTCCACCCTATTCATTCACTTAGCATAGTGCCCCATTGCCAGAAAGACCTCAGAACTGTGGTGGGCTGTATCGTAGCTTTGTCTTCGTTCTGCACCCAATTGTAGCTACCACATTATCCTGCGTTTCACATGGATTCTTTTATGCTTTTAATGGTTGCTCAACCTTGGTACCTTTTCTTTCAATCAAAAGTGATTTCTTTCTCCCTACCATTAATTATTTGTATGTTTATATCAACTTTTTCTTGAGTCCATTTGATTCATTGTGATTTGTTGACTTGATTTTGAAATCCTGAAAACGTGTGTGTGTGTGTGTGTGTGTGTGTGTGTGTGTGTGTGTGTGTGTATGTGCATGTATAGGTCATGATGAAGTTGTACAGTACTTGTATCTTTTCTCTTCCCTCCTTTTCTTCCACCAGTCTCCCCTCTACAACTCCACTCTGTCTCATCACACTGTCTGTGTCATACACAGAATGCCAAGGGAAAGTGTTTGCAAGTTTCAACAGCAAACTCCATGAAGAGGCACATTGTCTGTGACTTGGCAAGAGTCAAGACAAATCAGATCATGACTCCACAGAGCACAATGGTGCAGTGCATGATGGGATACTGTATATGCACAAGTGCATGGATGGCATTTATGTGAGGGAAAAGTGAGACAAATGAGCTTAGAGTACTTCTCTCATAAACTGTTAACATTGAGTTTTGGCATGCATCCTGTAGGAAAGTGCTGCATATTGTTGCTACATTTTGAGTAGTCTGAGTGACTACAAATACTTTTCTGCAGATATGAATTGCTTTTCCAAGACGAAAAGTCCAGATACATAGAGCTGGTCTGTTTATGTGAATGTTTTTAAGCTTGCATATACATTTGTAATTTCATGTATTCCTGTGTGCAGGATTTCATTGAAGACTTATTTATTAAGTCAGTTGAACTTTCAGTGCTTCTCTGTTTTTCTGTCAATGTGTTTGTCAGTGTTTGTCTGTCAGTGTGTCTGTCAGTGTGTCTGTCAGTGTGTCTGTCAATATGTCTGAGTATGTATGTCAATGTGTCTGTCAGTGTGTCTGTGAGTATGTCTGTCAATGTGTGTCTGTCAATGTGTGTCTGTCAATGTGTGTCTGTCAATATGTATGTCATTGTGTCTGTCAATGTGTCTGTCAGTGTGTGCCCGTCAGTGTGCCTGTCAATATGTCAATGTGTCTGTCAGTGTGTCTGTCAGTGTGTCTGTCGGTGTGTCTGTCAATATGTCTGTCAATGTGTCTGTGAGTGTGTTTGTCAATATGTCTGACAGTGTGTCTGTCAATGTGTCTGTGAGTATGTCTGTCAGTGTGTGTCTGTCGATGTTTCTGTCAGTGTGCCTGTCAGTGAGCTGCCTGTCTGTACCTACCCCTTCTGCCTGGCTGTCTTTCTGTCTAAGTCTTTTATTGTTGGGTATTGTGGGGGAACTGGTGCAGCAGAGGAAAAGGTTGTGTACATGGAGGAGTAGTGAATGATTGCAGCTGGGTGTTCTGCTCATCTGCACAGGCCTGTGCAAAAATGATGAGCTCAGTTACTGCACCAAGGCGTTGTATGACAGATCAATTGTTTTACATTGGGTGTTAGGATTACTGCTTTTGCACTGCTGGACTTATGACTTGGTTTGAAGCCTCCTGTAACTTGGTGAGCTGTGATTTGAGTTTGCACTGGGTGCAATGCTGGGCAGAGAAATCCCCTTCTGTGATGCAACTTATTTATTTCTGTGTGCAATGTGTCTGTAGCTCTGCAACAAACAAAACTACAAGAAAGACAAATCCATCCAGGATGGCATGAGATGTGCAGAGCTGTCTGTGCTGAAAGCTGTGGGAGAAAAGCATGATTCTTGTGGATGAAAAAGTATCCATCTTCACTTGAGTAGAGAGGGCATGTCTGATGCTCTCCACAGGTGTCTGTCTTCTTTGCCTTGCGCCTTGGGCACGTCCCACGACAAGTAAGAACTGCTAATTTCTTATTAGTACAGGATTGATTCAGTCAAATACTGACCTGCGAATGATAATTACTGTCTGGATTTGTTTTTGGGGGTGTGGTTTGTCGCAACTCTTTTGCTTTGAAGGGTTAGATTCTAGGGTAGGGTGAACTCGAGTTGAAGTGATGTCTACTCCACAGTGTCCATCTTTTTTCAAGCAGAGAAATGCTTGTTGTTTTGACTTATACTAGTGATGTAACTGGTGTAATGGCTTTTTTCCTCCTTTACATATCATGCATGCTGAGGTTTGCTTGTGTATTGGACATTTCAGATGTATATTAGTCTTTATCATCATGGTGCGTTAATTGTAAATCATGTGCATGATTTGTGTATGTAATATTGTCATTTTCCACGAGCTGTTTATCATATATTTATGCATTCCATTACAGGTGACATTTTTCAATACACTTCATGGATTACAGTTTTGTTTTGTTTGTCATCTATTTCACACATACTGTGAGTGGGAGAGCCTCACAAACAGATGGTTGTCATTCTCACATTTCAGTTTCCACAAAACCAGCCACTGGAGTAAACCTTGTGGCCTACAACTTGCAGTGAGAGCTGTGTGGGGAAACAGACAGTCCATTACAGCATAGAAGTTAACGAACCTCAGACCTTTGAATTTGTCGTAATCAAGTTCTTGTGCACCTGTTCCCCAACCCAGAGTTGCTAGCCAGATGCATTCTGGAGATTTGAAGCCGGGCACACTTAGAACATGAGTATGCAAAGAACAGGGGCACACAAAGAACATGGGCATGCAAAGAACATAGGCACACAAAGAACACGAGCACACACAGAACATGAGCACACAAAAAACAAAAGCACACACAGAACATGAGCACACACAAAAAATGGGTATGCAAAGAACATAGGCACACAAAGAACATGAGCACACACAAAACACAAGCACACACAGAACATGAGCACACACAAAACATGGGTATGCAAGGAACATGGGCACACAAAGAACACGGGCATACAAAGAACATGGGCACACACCGAACATGGGTATGCAAGGAACACGGGCACACAGAGAACACGGGCATACAAAGAACATGGGCACACACAGAACATGGGTATGCAAGGAAAACGGGCACACAAAGAACACGAGCACACACAGAACATGAGCACACACAAAATATGGGCATGCTAAGAACATGGGCACACAGAGAACATGGGCACACAAAGAACAGGCACGCAAAGAACATGGGCACAAAAAGAACACGGACACACAGAGAACATGGGCACACAAAGAACATGGGCACACAAAGAACACGGGCACACAAAACATGGGCACACACAAAACACGGGCACGCAAAGAACACGGGCACACAAAGAACATGGGTACACAAAGAACACGGGCACACAAATAACATGGGCACACACAATACATAGGCACACAGAGAACACGGGCACACAAAACATGGGCATGCAAAGAACACAGGCACACAGAGAACATGGGCACACAAAGAACACGGGCACACAAAGAACACGGGCACACACAAAACATGGGCACACAGAGAACACAGGCACACAAAGAACACAGGCACACAAAGAACACAGGCACACAAAGAACACGGGCACACAGAGAACATGGGTACACAAAACATGGGCACACACAAAACACGGGCATGCAAAGAACATGAGCACACAGAGAACACGGGCACACAAAGAACATGGGCACACACAAAACACGGGCACGCAAAGAACACGGGCACACAAAGAACATGGGTACACAAAGAACACAGGCATGCAAAGAACATGGGCACACAAAGAACATGGGCACACACAAAACATGGGCACACAAAGAACATGGGCACACAAAGAACACAGGCACACAAAGAACATGAGCACACAGAGAACATGGGCAGCCAGTGAAGGCTTGGGTCTTTCTTCCAACCTGCCTGCCTTTCATTCTTCCTTCTGTCCACGCTTTCTTCTTCCTTCCTTCCTTCCCTGGCAGTACCGGAACAGTCTGGACAGCTAGCCCTGAATGCTACCCTGGCATGACCGAGGCATTGCTCTGTCTTGTGTAAGCCTGCAGTCTCTCGGGCTGACAGTCCCACAGGGCCTTCGTTTGGCCTGTAGGGTGTCTCTGTACCAGTCTCTGAACCAGTCTCTGTACCAGTCTCTGTACCAGTCTCTGTACCAGTCTCTGAACCAGTCTCTGTACCAGTCTCTGTACCAGTCTCTGTACCAGTCTCTGTACCAGTCTCTGAACCAGTCTCTTTGTACTAGCCCCCTGTGGGTTGGGGGTGAGAATAGACCCACCACGTCTCCCTACATGATTCGTAAGAGGTGAATAAATAGGGACATCATGATTTGAATTGTGCATACTTGGAATTCTTCTAGTGATTATCATGCTTAATGGCCTGACATGGCCTACAGGGGCAGACAGACCGTAAAACTTTGTACCAGTCTCTGCACAGGTCTCTGTACAAGTCTTTGCATCAGTCTCTGTGCAAATTTTTGTACTATCTCTGTAACAGTCTTTGTACCAGTCTCTGTACCAGTGTCTGTACAAGTTTTTGTACCATCTCTTTACCAGTCTTTGTACCAGTGTTTGTACCAGTGTCTGTACCAGTCTTTGTACCATTCTCTGTACCAGTCTATGTGCAAGTCTTTGTATGGTCTCTGTACCAGTCTCTGTGCCAGTCTCTGTACAAGTCTTTGTACAAGTCTGTGTACCAGTCTCTGTAAGTCTTTGTACAAGTCTCTGTGCCAGTCTCTGTACCAGTCTTTGTACAAGTCTATGTACAAGTCTCTGTACCAGTCTATGTACAAGTCTTTGTACAGTCTCTGTACCTGTCTCTGTGCCAGTCTCTGTACAAATCTTTGTACAAGTCTGTGTACCAGTCTCTGTAAGTCTTTGTACAAGTCTCTGTGCCAGTCTCTGTACCAGTCTTTGTACCAGTCTATGTACAAGTCTCTGTACCAGTCTATGTACAAGTCTTTGTACAGTCTCTGTACCTGTCTCTGTGCCAGTCTCTGTACAAATCTTTGTACAAGTCTGTGTACAAGTCTCTGTACCAATCTCCAAAAAAGTCTTTGTACAAGTCTCTGTGGCAGTCTCTGCACCAGTCCATGTACAAGTCTCTGTACCAGTCTTTGTACCAGTTTCTGTACAAGGTTTTCTATCAGTCTCTGTACAAGATTTTGTACAAGTCTCTGTACCAGCCCCTGTACACATCTCTGTGCCGGTCTCTGTACAAGTTTTAGTACAAGTCTTTGTACAAGTCTCTGTATCAGTTGCTGCACAATTTATTAAACCAGTGTCTGTATAAATCTTTGTACAAGTCTCTAGTCTATGCAAGTCTTTGGACCATTTTTAATAACAATTCTTTATCTCTGTACAAGTCTTTGTACTGGCCTTTGTACTACCTTCTGTACCAGTCTTTGAACCAGTCTCTGTACAAGTCATTGTATCAGTATGTCTCTGCACAAGTCTTTGTACCAGTCTTCAACAAGTCACTGTACTTGTCTTTGTACTTATCGTAGTGCCAGTCTCTGCACTAGTCTCTGTACCTGTCTTTGTATTTGTACCAGTTGAAAAACACCGAGACACTGAGGCAGAGCTGAGGAGGAGTGGCACCACCTGGACACAGATGAGAGAGCTGCCCAGGACTGCGCCCGCTGGAGAACTGTCGTCGATGGCCTATGCTCCAGAAGGAGCGATGGGCCTAAGTAAGTAAGTACACTGACGTTGTTCGCAACGGTACGGTACATTGACGTAGTGACCATTTTTACACCTACAGCTAGTGCTCAAACCTTACAAAGCAAACAAAACATACTGCGGGGAGTGTCCCGGTGACGCATCAAAACTCAGTGCATGATCGAGTGATCGTTTCGCTTTTGTCTTATTTGTTTATCTGCTCAGACATGGTAAGCTGGCTGTGCCAAGAAACCAACACCTAAAATAATTAGAGTTAGTTGATACATTTTTCTTTCTAACAATCTAAGGTAATCCCCGACAGCACACCAGGGCTGGCCCAGGACTGGCAAATCCCTGGATACCAGCCCAGGCCAGCCCTGGCATCCAGCCCTGGACTAGCCTAGAAATGGAATCTGGGCCAGCCCTGGCCCAGCCCTGGCCAGCCCTGGCACCCAGCCCTGGCCAGCCCTGGCATCCAGCCGTTGGGACCTGGGATCCAGGGGTGATCCAGGCCTGGTATAATTAGGACCTGCATGGGTTCCAGGGGTGGTCCGGTCCAAGCCCGATAAACTGTCTTGAATCCTTCACTTGAATAACTCGAGCATTTTCTTGAAAAGGAGAAGAATTCTCCAGCAGCCATACCCGGCCAGATACACACACACACACAGAGAGAGAGAGAGAGAGAGAGAGAGAGAGAGAGAGAGAGAGAGAGAGAGAGAGAGAGAGAGAGACAAACACACAAATACACATCCACATAAACACACACACATGCACACAGAGCGCGCACAGCACACACAAACACAATGAGAGAAGGCAAAAATTGTATAGATTGAATTTAGATTCCAGAAATATCTTACTAAGTGTAAATAACCTTACATGAAAAACAAAGTCATTGATTGACAAGTAACGACATTTATTAGAATTTATCACTAAACAGTCACAGTGTGCAATCTTTGGATTCAGCATGAAAAGAACCCGCATGAGTTACATGAGTATTCAAAATATATTCATAGATTTATAGATTTACTTGTACTTTGAGGTTAGAGATAGTTTGGTTTGCTAAATCTATCTATCTGTCTAAGACAATCAATGTTCCATTCTTCCATTTCCTTTCCACTTTCTGCCTACGCATTTTGTTGGGTGGTCTGCGTGCCCGGTCTGTTGCTCTTGCCGCCTTTCTGCCTATCCCGCCAGCAGCTCAGCCACTCTCCTAGGTAAGATGTGTACATCTTCCTCTCGACTTGATGTCGTTCTGAGACAGCATCTGTCAAAACAAATTGGTGAATAAGAATGATATATTTGTGAACAAAGCACAGCTCCAAATAGCAAAACTAAAGCTTCTTCATTCTTCCTCAATAGCTCAGCATTCCATATTCTATAATAACAAATGCGTACAGAACTTGATCAAACACTCTTATTCAGACATATAAAAATGTGCTAAGATTTTGGCACTGCCGCTTCTGATGACAAGAAATGAAATCATTAAATTTGTTTTTTCAGGTCTAAATGGAAGTTGCACGATTTAGATATTGAATATTTCTTACTGAAGAGGGCCTGGTGGAGATTGGACAGCTGTGTAAACGCCGTCTTGCTGAGGCTCGATTTGCCAGATAGGTTATATTGCCCCTGAAGAGCTGGCGTCATCAGGGTCTTCCCTGCCATCTGGAGAAGGAACTTTGAAGGTTCCCCCCCCCCCCCCCCAGATTAGAGATGTGGCGCTCCTGAGGAACAAAAGTTGACCAGATTAAGTACAAAATCATGTATATAAACATGGACAACACTAAAAAAATTACTATACTAAATCTAGATATCGACAAACGGAAATCCGCTGTGAGACGGTAGAGGCGAGACAGAATATGGACAGGAATGTGCTATCGAAATGCGGAACATCTGGCAATATGCAGGAAGTTTATCAATAAATAGTATGGCTATAGAAGAAAGTGTCAGAAAGTTTTGGAACTAATAGTCCTCAGGAGGTGAGGAGGAGGAGGAGGAGGAGGAGGAGGAGGAGGAGGAGGAGGAGGAGGAGGAGGAGGAGGAGGAGGAGGAGGAGGAGGAGGAGGAGAGAGAGAGAGAGAGAAAGAGAGAGAGATTGATTGATTGATTGATTCTTTATTTATCAAGGATGAAATTTTAGGCATTTCTGCCTTTCTTACAAATTGTCCTTGCTCATAAAGAAATGAAAACATTGATAATTAAGACACAAAATACACAGTAGCTAATCCATGTACAACAGTTGGTAAGATATATGAAGAATATGATCAACAATGACAAAGATTTTAGTATATGTCTTTGACAGCTGTCAGCTCAGTGAGTCTTTAAGATCAAGCAATACGTGTCATATGTACAGGCGACAGAAGTGAGATCATCTGAATAGATAATCACGTATGGATGCTTTAAAAGACGTCAAGGAAGTATTGTTCCTAAGGTGCAATGGAAGTGTATTCCATATCATAACACCTGAATATGTAATACTGCCTTTGAAAATGTCTATTCTAGGTTGTGGTAGAATGAAAGTGTTGCGAGATAGTGAATGGCTTGTTTGGGGACGAATGAGAGAGAGAGAGAGAGAGAGAGAGAGAGAGAGAGAGAGAGAGAGAGAGAGAGAGAGAGAGAGAGAGAGAGGGGAGTTTTTCAGTTTCTCCAAGCCGAATGACATGGTAGTAATAAATGCGCATAGTATGTTATAATTTCAGGCTTCATATTTCACACAGACATCACACAAACACACAAACAGACACCACAAAGGTACACAGAGAGACACCACAAAGATACACAGACAGACATCACACAGACACACAGACATACATCACAAAGATACAGAGAGAGAGAGAGAGAGAAAGAGAGAGAAAGAGAGAGAGAAAGAGAGAGAGAGGGGGGGGGAGAGGGAGAGAGAGAGAGAGCGAGAGAGACAGAGAGAGAGTCAGTATAATTATCGCAAGAATTATACATGTACGATTTCTGAAACATACTAAAATGGGTAGATAGTTTACCAGAGACGCAAAATGTAAATATGGAACTTGAAGTAGCTACAATGACACATACATAAAAACAATTTTCTAAACATCCAAATGTTAAAAACAAATAACATACATGTAGGCCAAAGCCTCTTGGTTTATACTCCCTCCCCTACTCCCCCAGAGAGAGAGAGAGAGAGAGAGAGAGAGAGAGAGAGAG
>JAWQFJ010005599.1:12500-20000 GCA_034096865.1 Theodoxus fluviatilis | reverse complement strand
CCCCCTCTCCTGCAAGATGACCACAGTGACAGGAGCAGCAATAATATCAGCGCTGACTGACACCATTATTGTGCAGAGACATCTCTAACGATGACGCGAGTAACCATTTGGTGATGAATGGAACTCTTTGTTTCACAAAAACAAGTTTTGCCATGTGTGAACACTTGAGGTGAAACAAACAAAAAATCTGGGTTAAATAAATAGAAACAGCGTGCTTTTGTTTCACCCTTTGCGGCGCCCTTAAGCACACTTTTAATCAGCCTTATGTACATGTATATTGATTTTGCCGGAAATTGCATCCTGTTTCCCAGGTGTGTCAGGCCACATGAGCACCCTCATAAGAACCCTGGTGTCCTTTCCCTCTTTACTCAACCTCATTTACTATCTCCCAAGTTCATTTAGTATAGATATCTTGCAACCTTGGCCTTACAAACATGTTGGTTTACGAAAGCGTTGACATTGATGAGTGTGACTGATGTCTGATAAACCCCTGTGTAACTGGTGATTTTGGGGTCCTAGAGACTTAATCAAGACTTCCAGGTGACATGGACCAGAGCTCAGACTCAACATCCACCTTATATCCCATACATTATACTGGATGTGTACGTCACACCGACATGCAATACCGATTATAACGCGTGATTTTCCTTGGACGCCTGACTGGAGATGGCGGTTTCAAACAATGTCCCCAGCTCCATAATGAACTCCGATGTACGATCAGTGTGTGCCCTGAGATCAGCCCCGTTCCCCCCCCCCCCTTCTTTCTCTCTTTGTTGCTCTCGCTCTTGTAGCGTTTCTCTCTCTTTACTCCAGGAGCCCTGCGTAGTGCAATGCTAGTTTGTTTTTAAGTGACAACCCGTTTTGGTTCATCCTTTATTGACGTGTTTATTATTAAAACAGCGTATTTAGAATAAAGCGAGTTGCTAATTTTTTCCTCATTCCCCACAACTTGTTATTTTTAGGTTGCAATACTAACACTCCTCCCTACCCCTCATCCCAACTTAAACAAACACACACACACACACACACACATACACATACACACACACACACAAACACACACACACAAACACACACACAAACACACAAACACAACACACACATATATCTACACACTTAAACATACACGCGCGCGCGCACACACACATACACACACGCTCGCACACGCACGCACACACACACATGCACGCACGCACGCACACACACACGCACGCACGCACGCATGCATTCACTCACACACACACACACACACACACACACACACACACTCACACATACAGACACAAAACACACACACACACACACACACACACACACACACACACACACACACACACATGGAACCATGAATATACACAACCGCTCAATAATGGACACATGCGTTACTTTCCGGACAGTCTATGTTACGTAAACATTCAGCAGACTGCACGTAGATGAGCATGATAACAATCGTACATAAGTCAGATGCATACTTGCGACAAGTAGGTTGACAGCATCACTTCTGTCGATTCTTGTGGGATGAACACTTATATCACAGGTCCAAGAAGCTGCGTCATCCAGCGACACTGTTCCTTGTAAACGTATGGGTTTTTACTCCACCTGAGTTTTGGACGCAGCCACAGGCACGTCCAGGTGGATACGTTGAAGAGCAATTATTAGTGTTCATGTCGACTGTGCATTGAGCGGCCCAGTTTCTGGAAAAAGTACGAACTAGCGTGTTGTCCGCATTGGTGTCTGTGCAGGTAAAAACAACCACGTCACCAGGGGACGCA
The DNA here is from genome assembly GCA_034096865.1 of Theodoxus fluviatilis. NCBI lineage: Eukaryota > Metazoa > Mollusca > Gastropoda > Cycloneritida > Neritidae > Theodoxus > Theodoxus fluviatilis. The sequence goes on along the minus strand of JAWQFJ010005599.1, from coordinate 18,228 downwards.
CTGCTGGCACTGGCGGTGAGGGTGAGTCGTTGTGAAACGACTGCAAGAGAAACAGGACATATCATACAAATATTCAAATAATCATAATTTCTCTTTTGTTATAGCACGGAAACTTGATTTTCATGGGCAGTTGAAATACCCTCATAAAGTTACAAACGAATGTAGAACAAAATATGTTATAATGTCGAGTGTCTGGGGACAACATTCAAGACTCAACGTTATGTTAACCATGTATGAGCGGCTGAAAGCGTGTTAGCAACAAGAAGGGCAAAACACATACGACTCACATGCTTGACCTTTACCTTTATATGACCTTGACCTTCAGGTGACCTTCAAGGTCAAGGTCAAACAACTAAACCTACCAATGACATCATACACTAAGAAATGCTTTACACATTTTTCCTACCAAAATACATGTGATAGTGACCCAAGGGCAAGGTCATCAAAGCTCATGCAACACAAAGTTGTTAATTCAAGACATATGAAGCACAATGGTGATTATTGGCACTTTCTACCATGAGATATGGTCACTTTCCGTGGTTCACTACCTCATTTTGGTCACATTTCATAAGGGTCAAAGTGACCTTGACCTTGATGATATGTGACCAAATGTGTCTCATGATGAAAGTATAACATGTGCCCCACATAATTATGAAGTTTGAAACAGTTATCTTCAATAGTTCAGGGTCAAGGTCACTTCAAAATATGTATACAATCCAACTTTGAAGAGCTCCTGTGACCTTGACCTTGAAGCAAGGTCAACCAAAGTGGTATCAAAAGATAGGGATTACTTTGCCCTATATACCATATATAGGTCAGGTATCCAATCTAAAAATCTTCAGAGAAAATTGAGAAAATGTGAAAACTGACTGTTTTTAGACAACATTTATGGCCGCTGCGACCTTGACCTTGAAGCAAGGACAAGTCACCATGTATGTGTTTTGAGACCTTGTCATCATACACCATTATGCCACATTTGGTATTGATAGACCTAATAGTCTCCGAGAAAAATCCAACGTTAAAGTTTTCAGACGCCCGTACGCCCGGACGCCCGGACGCCCGGACGCCAGGACGCCCGGACGCCCGGACGCCCGGACGGACGAAACGGGTGAGTACATAGACTCATGTTTGCTTTGCATGTGAGTCAATAAACCATGGTTTTGGGTGCTTGTGAAAACAAAGAATGTAAGAAGCGTGAACAAACAATGGACCGGCATCCGTATCTCCAAATTTGAACACAAAGATGTCCCCGTGAAATCCCGTAATTTCGCATGTCTCAGCATCGGTTTTTCACCTCATGGTTAGAAAATTAGCATACAAAAATCACAGTCGTTTGAAATTGCTAACAATCAAAAACAAAGACCCCTCCAATAAAACTTAAAATATCTGAGTATAGCATTTCAGTGCGTATTTGCACGCGCGGGCGTGTGAGTGCGCTCACGTGTGTTTGAGAGTGAGTGAGAGAGAGAGAGAGAGAGAGAGAGAGAGAGAGAGAGAGAGAGAGAGATAGATAGAGAGATAGAGAGAGAGAGAGAGAGAGAGATTTGATCTTCGAACTTGTATTGCTTTGGCCGGCCGCCCTTCACACTAGAGATTATACAATTGCACATGCATTACTCTAGGTACATACATACATCTTATGTACTTGAAAGCTACATCGCCAGTCCGTTACATCTGCGAGGCAGCGAATAGTGGATATACATTGCCACATCGTTTGTTAGGCTAGGACGTCTACCCTTCAATAGATGGTTACATTCTATTTGAATTTGTGTTGCGATGTGTCTTAGGAGGTACTTTGGCCGCAAGTCGCTGGACATGAGACAATGTAAGAGGAAATGTTCTTCATTCTCTGTATCTTTACAGAAGGGGCATACAGTTTCTGTGTTTGGGCCCAGCCTTTTTGTTTTATGTCGTTAATCCCAAACCGAAATCTTATGAATAAATCTCTGACTTTTTTAATGGAAAGAAAGGACAGATACTTTTCGTTACCAAGAGTATCTTTAAATGTAGTGTACCATCTAAACCTTTCGATTGTTAGTGGAAACCTGCCTAGGTCGCCAAGAGCCATATAGTTTGGTGTTCTGGAGTCCAGTTCCAAAATTATTTTACAGGCAAATTTATGAATCTTTTCAATGCTGTCTACATTTGTCAGCCCCCAAACTACTGCTCCATAGAGTAAGGTGGGTTGTACCTTTGAGTCAAAGAGTTTGAAGAACACATCAGTGTTGACAGAACGTAAGTTCCACATTGCCTTGAATATTTGTATGACTTTCAACTTGCTCTTGGTAGCCATATCATCCATGCAAACGTTCATTGATAGTTTGGTAGAGAAAGTGATTCCAAGGTATTTGTATCGGTTGACTATTTCAAATTTTCTTTTATCAATCAACCATTTTTCACCCTGAGCTAAGAATCCTCCTCTTCTAAAGACCATGATTTTGGTCTTGTCGATATTGATTCTCAGGCCAAAGGGAATTTGAAACATTGGCAAGGTTGTTCAGCTGAGTTTGTAATCCGGAGGGTTTTGTAGAGAGAAGTGCCACATCATCGGCATAGAGTTGGAGGAAAAGCTCTTATTATTTGCGGACGTAGTCAGCGACGAAATTAACGTAGAAGGAGAATATTGTCGGCGACTCTAAGGCACATTGTTTCACGCCATCCGGATAGCTGAAAAGGTCGGACAAGACGTGATTCTATGGGGCACATGATTCAACACGAGAATACATGGATTTTAACATGTGCACAAACTTGGTGGACACTCCAGAGTATTCTAAGACTCTCCAAAGCTGTTCACGGTTTACCGAGTTAAAAACATTTTCGTAGTCCACAAAGGCTACATACAGTTTTCCTCGGCGTTTCCCATAAACGTGCTTCAGAATCATAGCGTAAAGTGTGTAGACATAGTCTGTTGTGGAGTAGTTCCGCCTAAAACCTGCTTGTTCGAGGCAGATTTTGTTCTCTTTCTCTGTTCATGTACGCAGACGGTTGGTTAGAATTTATGAAAATAACTTGCTGAGTACGTTTATCAAGGATATTCTTCGATAGTTGTTTGGATCAGCTCTAAGGCCCATTTTTAATAAAGGGACAATAACTGTGTGGGACCGCTCTCTTGGTAAGTACTTACTGCCATAGAGGACATTGAATAATTGAACCAAAATGGTGCTATCTAGCACCGGGCGATTTTCCAGGCTTGATTCTATATAAGGCGGCCATTGCCTCGTCTAGAGGAATGAACTCGTCTAGTTCGTAACCAAATCATTGCGGGCTTGCGTCATAAGTACCGTCTCGTCGCTGACTTTACAAGAGCGTTGGAATAATTTGGCGAAGTGGCTTTCCCAAACTTCCATCTCAATATCGACCTGTGGTCTGATTGTTAGTGCAGCTGCCCTGTCAATCACTCCTTGCATTAGCGTGATCCCTGGCTAGTGCGCCGTCCTCCCACTCTGGCATCTGAATTGTAACATTTCGAGTATAAATCTAATGTTTCCTCTCAAGTAAGACAACCACTTGCAACGGCATATGATTCATTCAATAGACGCTGTTATGCTGAATTAGGCAACATTTGTAAGAAGTTATTTCGAAGCGAGTTCAATGAAGTAATTCCTGTTTCCTTCCAAATACAAGCACGACTTGGGAGCCATGGGTTAGGATCTGTGGAACAATCCATCCCCTGGCTCCTGTGAGGTCCGTGCATTCGCTTGATAATGGGGAGACGGCACACAGCAAGGGAGACCCCATTCCATCTGGGTCAGAGGGAGAGACTACTACCACCGTGGTCTGGAGAGACAACCACGTACCACGGTCTTGGGTTGGTCCCGGCCAGTACCATCAGGCCTCGGACCAGCCTTCAGCTCCTGTACCCATGGGTGGAAAATAAAGTTGTGGAAAGCAGCTACGATTTGGTCTCATGCCTGCGCCCTGCTACCATCATGCCTTATTCCACGCCACCACATACACTTTACACACATTCCAGTGACTTCGAGAACAGCCTACGATCTGCTCCACTTCGTGGAAATTTCACGAATGACGTCACGTGATACAGCCGAGACAAATTTAGCCCGACTCAACCACGTGACCCGGCAAAGGTTAGTGGAGAGGATGATGTAAGCACAGAACAGCCTGGTTACGTTACAATCTTCTTGTACGATCTAGAACTTCTACAACAGATACATATGTTACATTTGCTAGAAAGCAAATACACTGTATCGAACCCTTTGTTGCTTACGATATCAGTACAACGCAATAAAACAACTTTTCCCCCGACTGCTAACAATATGCACACTATAGAATTAATACATCCTAATCTGACACATTGCTACTTAAAAGGATTCATATTCAGGCCATTAACACAATCATACTAACTTGTTCGATTGGCTATAAGAGCCTTAACCGCATTCAATGCTGAGACTGTTGTTGGACGAGTTTTCTCGTTTCTCATAACGCAATTTGTAGGCATAAAACAATGTACATCGCGACATCACGCGTTTTCCTTATGTCGCGTCTGTTGATTAAATAGGCTTTTTCGGTATGCTTAGGTCCCTGCAAATGCTAAGAATTGTACTTCTGTCTTAATTCGACATATATACGTTACACTGGAGTAAAACGTGACATTCATCTTCCGTTTGGTCACAGAATGGACAGTTCGTGTTGAGATTTTCCTCGGTACTCTGTAGGTTTGCTTTGAGAACTGTTTCTTAGACGGAAACGAACCAATGAATCCCTAAACTTTTTAATATTAATGCAAGTCCGATAATGTTCACATTCTAGTTTCCTTTCAATGATCTGTAGAATACAAAACGATTGATCTCACTGATCCTCGTGTTCCATTCCTGCTTGCAACGATCACGAAATCTTTGCCTAAGCAAGTGAATGAATCTTTTTTCATGTGTCGTTCCATCGTTTCCAGAGAGAAACCTGCACACGATGGGAGTTTCCAGAGAGAAACCTGCACACTTCGGGGAGTTTCATCTAAGCACGGACGCGTTCATTATTGTCAGGTTGTGTCCAGCATCTGCGTCGGGCCCTGGAGTTAGGGCGTAGGGAGCACCCGTTGGGAGTCAAACCGGGGATGGAGTTAGAATATAAAGCTTCACCGGATATTGTCATATCCAACCATTTCAAGATGGCGGAAACTTCGACCAATCAATGAAGTGTTTAGGTTTCTCTCTGGATTGCGTGTTACGCAAACCCCATTCTGTAAACCCGAGTCAGTAGTATTGACTCTGGCACAGTTCGCAATGAATGCGTAATAGGCTTGACCCTTGGCATTACAGCCTTGCGCCAAAAATAGTTCGTTCTGATACTATTTTTCTCTCCACTTTTTACAGAAATCATTCAGATGTAAAAACGTGGTTCCATTTCAACACAAACATTTTATTGTATCGAATAAACGCTTGTTTGTTGTCTCAACAAGAGTAAGTTGAGTTTTGTGCGAAATAGTCTTAGAACTACTTTAAAGGCGTATGTCAGGGAGCACATCGGCTATCCCACAAGCCTCTCGTGTGACCTCCGCTTGCATAAATTGGCCGAAAACCTTCCATCACGTGACGTCAACAGTGCTAGAGATACTTTTGCCGCTAGGCGAAATCTCTAGTTTACTAGAATCAAAGATAATAGGTTACACAAAGATAGTTCATTAGCTCATTCTCGTGAGGGTTGAGACACGTTGCGCCCCAAGCGGCCAGCACTAAGGGAAATGCCTATAGTCCGTTTCAACATTGCACTGTAT
>JAWQFJ010005599.1:5000-7500 GCA_034096865.1 Theodoxus fluviatilis | reverse complement strand
ATTAAGTCTATCAACACCCAATTTGGCATGATGGTGTAGGATGACAAGGCGTACAAAAACAGTCACAGTGACGTGACCTTGCTTCAAGGTCACAGTCGCAGGGGCCATAAATGTAAAAAAAAAACCAGCCATTTTTCACATTTTCCCAATTTCTCTGAAGTTTTTTAGATTACATACCTGACCTATATATGGTTTATAAGGCAATGTAGTAACTATCTTGTGATACCAGTTTGATTGATCTTGTTTAAAGGTCAAGGTCACAGGAGCTCTTTAAATATGGATTCTATACATAGTTTGAAGTGACCTTGACCCTGAACTATAGAAGATAACTCTTTCAAACTTCACAACATTGTAGTACACATGTTATACTTTTATCCCTCCAGGTTTACTGGAGGTCCTACAGACTTTATTAGTCTGTCTGTGTGTGTGTGTGTCTGTGTGTCTGTCCCGTCTCCACGGCCTATATCTCAAAAACTACTGGACGGATTTCCTTGAGATTTTGCACACTGACTGGAAGTTAGGTCCCATTCAATATTATCAAATTTTCAGAATCGAGGTTTGAAAAGAAAGTGACTTTTTTACATTTTGGTGTTTTAATGAAAACGATTCAACGGACTCCATTTTGCAAACTCTGTGACGTTATCATTTGACGTCAAATAAAGTGACGTCATTTGCGAGGAGATTTTCGATTCTATATGCCAGAAGAATTTCGAAACACCTGGGGAGGAATGGCGAAATTCAAACATGTGCGACGTCATCAATAACGTGACGTCATTTGCGAGGACAGTTTATAGGAGAATTAATTTAGATAGATAGATATGTCCTCAGATGTCTTAGGCTGCGAGGCCTTTATCTGATCTTTTGATCAGTACTTATGGCTACTCTCACTCTCTCTCTGTCTCTCTCTCTCTGTCTCTCTGTCTCTCTGTCTCTCTGTCTCTCTCTCTCTCTCTGTCTCTCTCTCTCTCTCTCTCTCTCTCTCGATCTCTCTCGATCTCTCTCCCACCCACCCTCTTACTCTCATTCTCTCTTCCCTTCCTCCCCTTTTCCCAGCTCCCCTCCCCCCCTCTTTCTCTCCCTCCCTCCTCTCTCTCTCTCTCTCTCTCTCTCTCTCTCTCTCTCCCACCCACCCTCTTACTCTCATTCTCTCTTCCCTTCCTCTCCTTTTCCCAGCTTCCCTCCCCCCCCTCTCTCTCTCACTCTCTCTCTGTCTCTCTCTCTCTCTCTCTGTGTCTGTCTCTCTCTCTGTCTCTCTCTCTCTCATCTCCTCTCTCTCTCTCTCTCTGTCTGCTCTCTCTCTCTTCTCTCTCTCTCTCTCTCTCTCTCTCTCTCTCCCACCCACCCTCTTACTCTCATTCTCTCTTCCCTTCCTCCCCTTTTCCCAGCTTCCCCCCCCCTCTCTCTCTCTCTACTCTCTCTCTGTCTCTCTCTGTCTCTCTCTCTGTCTCTCTCTGGTCTCTCTCTGTGTCTCTCTCTCTCTGTCTCTCTCTCTCTCTCTCTCTCCCTCTCTCTCTCTCACTCTCTCTCTCTCTCTCATCTCTCTCTCTCTCTCTCTCTCTCTCTCTCTCTCCCACCCACCATCTTACTCTCATTCTCTCTTCCCTTCCTCCCCTTTTCCCAGCTCCCCTCCCACCCTCTCTCTCTGTCTCTGTCTCTCTCTCTGTCTCTCTCTCTCTGTATCTCTCTCTCTCTCTCTCTCTCTCTCTCTCTCTCTCTCTCTCTTACCACATTTGAATATTTTGCCTCAAGGGCTGAATGTAAGTAAGAAAGGCAATACTGCCTAATTCACTACCCTTGTAAAATAAAGTTCGTTCGTTCGTTCTGTCTGTCCTGACTTAAGCGCAACAACTTGGTACTGGTAGTCTGTTGGCTTGGCCTAATGGCAGTGAATCGATAATAAACTTGGCAGAAATAGACCTTAAGTATCCTAAAATGTACAAGACCACTCAAACTTCATGAACTATCATCCATTTTTATACAATTTACAGTGCAAAATATGAAGCGAGGGAGTTTACAGAAAAGAACGTTATAATTCCTTTACAAACACGTAGTAACGTTAGTTGCCAAATGAATGTCTCAGATGGTAAAGCGCTGGACAATTGTAACGTTAGGTCATGCGTGAACGGATTCGAATCCGCGCTGAAACTTTTTTCGAACCCGACCTGTTTTTGTGTTTTTGTGTGTGTTTTTCCCCCCCTCTTTTCTCGAGAGATTGCGGGTTTGAACCCAATTTTTGTGTGTGCCAAAACCTGGAGGTTCAGCGCCAGCGGTTTTTATTATAAGACACATTTGGTCACATATCATCAAGGTCAAGGTCACTTTGACCCTTATGAAATGTGACAAAAATGGGGTCGTGAACCACTAAAAGTGACCATATCTCATGGTAGAAAGTGCCAATAAGCACCATTGTGCTTCCTATGTCTTAAATTAACAGCTTTGTGTTGCATGACCTTGATTGACCTTGAATTTGGGTCAAGGTCACATGTATTTTGGTAGGAAA
>JAWQFJ010005597.1:0-17500 GCA_034096865.1 Theodoxus fluviatilis | reverse complement strand
TGTCCCTTGTACTCCTGCTCCCTGTGCTCGTGTCTGTTGTACTACTGCTCCTTGTACTCCTGCTCCTTGTACTCCTGCTCCTTGTACTCATGCTCCCTGTACTCGTGTCCCTTGTACTCCTGTTCCCTGTACTCGTGTCCCTTGTACTCCTGCTCCTTGTACTCCTGCTCTTTGTACTTGTGTCCCTTGTACTCCTGCTCTTTGTACTTGTGTCCCTTGTACTCCTGCTCCTTGCACTCAAGCTCCTTGTACTCCTGCTCTTTGAACTTCTGCTCCTTGTACTCCTGCTCCTTGTACTCCTGCTCATTGTACTCCTGCTCCTTGTACTCCTGCTCTTTGTACTCCTGCTCCTTGTACTTCTGCTCCTTGTACTCCTGCTTCTTGTCCTCCTGCTCCTTGTACTACTGCTCTTTGTACTCATGCTCTTTGTACTTCTGCTCTTTGTACTCCTGCTCCTTGTACTCCTCCTCCTTGTAGTCCTGCTCCTTGTACTCCTGCTCCTTGTACTCATGCTCCTTGTACTCGAGTCCCTTGTACTCCTGCTCCTTGTCCTCCTGCTCCTTGTACTACTGCTCTTTGTACTCATGCTCTTTGTACTTCTGCTCTTTGTACTCTTGCTCCTTGTACTCCTGCTCCTTGTACTCATGCTCCTTGTACTCCTGCTCCTTGTACTCCTGCTCCTTGTACTTCTGCTCTTTGTACTCCTGCTCTTTGTACTCCTGCTCCTTGTACTCCTGCTCCTTGTACTCCTGCTCCTTGTACTCCTGCTCCTTGTACTCCTGCTCCTTGTACTCCTGCTCTTTGTACTCCTGCTCTTTGTACTCCTGCTCCTTGTACTCCTGCTCCTTGTACTCCTGCTCTTTGTACTCCTGCTCCTTGTACTCCTGCTCTTTGTACTCCTGTTCCTTGTACTCCTGCTCCTTGTACTCCTGCTCCTTGTACTCCTGCTCTTTGTACTCCTGCTCTTTGTACTCCTGCTCCTTGTACTACTGCTCCTTGTACTCCTGCTCCTTGTACTCCTGCTCCTTGTACTCCTGCTCCTTGTACTCCTGCTCCTTGTGCTCCTGCTCTTTGTACTCCTGCTCTTTGTACTCCTGCTCCTTGTACTACTGCTCCTTGTACTCCTGCTCCTTGTACTCCTGCTCCTTGTACTCCTGCTCCTAGTACTCCTGCTCTTTGTACTCCTGCTCCTTGTACTCGTGTTCCTTGTACTCCTGCTCCTTGTACTCCTGCTCCTTGTACTCCTGTCCTTGTACTCGTGCTCCTTGTACTCCTGCTCTATGTACTCCTGCTCCTTGTACTCCTGCTCCTTGTACTACTGCTCCTTGTACTCCTGCTCTTTGTACTCCTGCTCCTTGTACTCCTGCTCTTTGTACTCCTGCTCCTTGTACTCCTGCTCCTTGTACTCCTGCTCCTTGTACTCATGCTCCTTGTACTCGTGTCCCTTGTACTCCTGCTCCTTGTACTCCTGTTCCTTGTACTCCTGCTTCTTGTACTCCTGTTCCTTGTACTCATGCTCCTTGTACTCATGCTCCTTGTACTCATGCTCTTTGTACTTGTGTCCCTTGTACTCCTGCTCCTTGTACTCGTGTCCCTAGTACTCGTGTCCCTAGTACTCGTGTCCCTAGTACTCCTGCTCCTTGTACTCGTGTCCCTTGTACTCGTGTCCCTTGTACTCCTGCTCATTGTACTCCTGCTCCTTGTACTTCTGCTCCTTGTACTCCTGCTCCTTGTACTCCTGCTCCTTGTACTCCTGCTCCTTGTACTCGTGCTCCTTGTACTCGTGCTCCTTGTACTCGTGCTCCTTGTACTCCTGCTCCTTGTACTCCTGCTCCTTGTACTCGTGCTCCTTGTACTCCTGCTCCTTGTACTCGTGTCCCTTGTACTCCTGCTCCTTGTACTCCTGCTCCTTGTACTCCTGCTCCTTGTACTCATGCTCCCTGTACTCGTGTCCCTTGTACTCCTGTTCCCTGTACTCGTGTCCCTTGTACTCCTGCTCCTTGTACTCCTGCTCCTTGTACTCCTGCTCCTTGTACTCCTGCTCCTTGAAATCATGCTCCCTGTACTCGTGTCCCTTGTACACCTGTTCCCTGTACTCGTGTCCCTTGTACTCCTGTTCCCTGTACTCGTGTCCCTTGTACTCCTGCTCCTTGTACTCCTGCTCCTTGTACTCCTGCTCCTTGTACTCCTGCTCCTTGTACTCATGCTCCTTGTACTCATGCTCCCTGTACTCGTGTCCCTTGTACTCCTGTTCCCTGTACTCGTGTCCCTTGTACTCCTGCTCCTTGTACTCCTGCTCTTTGTACTTGTGTCCCTTGTACTCCTGCTCCTTGCACTCAAGCTCCTTGTACTCCTGCTCTTTGTACTTCTGCTCCTTGTACTCCTGCTTCTTGTACTCCTGCTCATTGTACTCCTGCTCCTTGTACTCCTGCTCTTTGTACTCCTGCTCCTTGTACTCATGCTCCTTGTACTCGTGTCCCTTGTACTCCTGCTTTTTGTCCTCCTGCTCCTTGTACTACTGCTCTTTGTACTCATGCTCTTGGTACTTCTGCTCTTTGTACTCCTGCTCCTTGTACTCCTGCTCCTTGTACTCCTGCTCCTTGTACTCATGCTCCTTGTACTCGTGTCCCTTGTACTCCTGTATCTTGTCCTCCTGCTCCTTGTACTACTGCTCTTTGTACTCATGCTCTTTGTACTTCTGCTCTTTGTACTCTTGCTCCTTGTACTCCTGCTCCTTGTACTCATGCTCCTTGTACTCCTGCTCCTTGTACTCCTGCTCCTTGTACTCCTGCTCCTTGTACTCCTGCTCGTTGTACTCCTGCTCTTTGTACTCCTGCTCCTTGTACTCCTGCTCCTTGTACTCCTGCTCCTTGTACTCCTGCTCCTTGTACTCCTGCTCCTTGTACTCCTGCTCGTTGTACTCCTGCTCTTTGTACTCCTGCTCCTTGTACTCCTGCTCTTTGTACTCCTGCTCTTTGTACTCCTGCTCCTTGTACTCCTGCTCTTTGTACTCCTGCTCCTTGTACTCCTGCTCCTTGTACTCCTGCTCCTTGTACTACTGCTCCTTGTACTCCTGCTCCTTGTACTCCTGCTCCTTGTACTCATGCTCCTTGTACTCATGCTCCCTGTACTCGTGTCCCTTGTACTCCTGTTCCCTGTACTCGTGTCCCTTGTACTCCTGCTCCTTGTACTCCTGCTCTTTGTACTTGTGTCCCTTGTACTCCTGCTCCTTGCACTCAAGCTCCTTGTACTCCTGCTCTTTGTACTTCTGCTCCTTGTACTCCTGCTTCTTGTACTCCTGCTCATTGTACTCCTGCTCCTTGTACTCCTGCTCTTTGTACTCCTGCTCCTTGTACTCATGCTCCTTGTACTCGTGTCCCTTGTACTCCTGCTTCTTGTCCTCCTGCTCCTTGTACTACTGCTCTTTGTACTCATGCTCTTTGTACTTCTGCTCTTTGTACTCCTGCTCCTTGTACTCCTGCTCCTTGTATTCCTGCTCCTTGTACTCCTGCTCCTTGTACTAATGCTCCTTGTACTCGTGTCCCTTGTACTCCTGCTTCTTGTCCTCCTGCTCCTTGTACTACTGCTCTTTGTACTCATGCTCTTTGTACTTCTGCTCTTTGTACTCTTGCTCCTTGTACTCCTGCTCCTTGTACTCCTGCTCTTTGTACTCCTGCTCCTTGTACTCCTGCTCCTTGTACTCCTGCTCTTTGTACTCCTGCTCTTTGTACTCCTGCTCCTTGTACTCCTGCTCCTTGTACTCCTGCTCCTTGTACTCCTGCTCCTTGTACTCCTGCTCCTTGTACTCCTGCTCCTTATACTCCTGCTCTTTGTACTCCTGCTCTTTGTACTCCTGCTCCTTGTACTCCTGCTCTTTGTACTCCTGCTCTTTGTACTCCTGCTCCTTGTACTCCTGCTCTTTGTACTCCTGCTCCTTGTACTCCTGCTCTTTGTACTCCTGCTCCTTGTACTCCTGCTCCTTGAACTCCTGCTCTTTGTACTCCTGCTCTTTGTACTCCTGCTCCTTGTACTACTGCTCCTTGTACTCCTGCTCCTTGTACTCCTGCTCCTTGTACTCCTGCTCCTTGTACTCCTGCTCTTTGTACTCCTGCTCTTTAATCTCCTGCTCCTTGTACTCGTGTTCCTTGTACTCCTGCTCCTTGTACTCCTGCTCCTTGTACTCCTGCTCCTTGTACTCCTGCTCCTTGTACTCCTGCTCCTTGTACTCCTGCTCCTTGTACTCCTGCTCCTTGTACTACTGCTCCTTGTACTTGTGCTTCTTGTCCTTCTGCTCCTTGTACTCCTGCTCCTTGTACTCCTGCTCTTTGTACTCCTGCTCTTTGTACTCCTGCTCCTTGTACTCGTGCTCCTTGTACTCCTGCTCCTTGTACTCCTGCTCCTTGTACTCCTGCTCCTTGTACTCCTGCTCCTTGTACTCCTGCTCCTTGTACTCCTGCTCCTTGTACTCGTGTCCCTTGTACTCCTGCTCCTTGTACTCCTGCTCCTTGTACTCCTGCTCCTTGTACTCCTGCTCCTTGTACTCCTGCTCTTTGTACTCCTGCTCCTTGTACTCCTGCTCCTTGTACTCCTGCTCCGTGTACTCATGCTCCTTGTACTCGTGTCCCTTGTACTCCTGCTCCTTGTACTCCTGTTCCTTGTACTCCTGCTTCTTGTACTCCTGTTCCTTGTACTCATGCTCCTTGTACTCATGCTCCTTGTACTCATGCTCTTTGAACTTGTGTCCCTTGTACTCCTGCTCCTTGTACTCGTGTCCCTAGTACTCCTGCTCCTTGTACTCCTGCTCCTTGTATTCCTGCTCTTTGTACTCCTGCTCGTGTCCCTTGTATTCGTGTCCCTAGTACTCGTGTCCCTAGTACTCGTGTCCCTTGTACTCCTGCTCCTTGTACTCCTGCTCCTTGTACTCCTGCTCCTTGTACTCGTGTCCCTAGTACTCCTGCTCCTTGTACTCCTGCTCCTTGTACTCCTGCTCCTTGTACTCGTGTCCCTTGTACTCGTGTCCCTTGTACTCGTGTCCCTTGTACTCCTGCTCCTTGTACTCGTGTCCCTTGTACTCGTGTCCCTTGTACTCGTGTCCCTTGTACTCGTGTCCCTTGTACTCGTGTCCCTTGTACTCCTGCTCCTTGTACTCCTGCTCCTTGTACTCCTGCTCTTTGTACTCCTGCTCCTTGTACTCCTGCTCCTTGTACTCCTGCTCCTTGTACTCATGCTCCCTGTACTCGTGTCCCTTGTACTCCTGTTCCCTGTACTCGTGTCTCTTGTACTCCTGCTCCTTGTACTCCTGCTCTTTGTACTTGTGTCCCTTGTACTCCTGCTCCTTGCACTCAAGCTCCTTGTACTCCTGCTCTTTGTACTTCTGCTCCTTGTACTCCTGCTCCTTGTACTCCTGCTCATTGTACTCCTGCTCCTTGTACTCCTGCTCTTTGTACTCCTGCTCCTTGTACTCATGCTCCTTGTACTCCTGCTTCTTGTCCTCCTGCTCCTTGTACTACTGCTCTTTGTACTCGTGTCCCTTGTACTCCTGCTTCTTGTCCTCCTGCTCCTTGTACTACTGCTCTTTGTACTCATGCTTTTTGTACTTCTGCTCTTTGTACTCCTGCTCCTTGTACTCCTGCTCCTTGTACTCCTGCTCCTTGTACTCCTGCTCCTTGTACTCATGCTCCTTGTACTCGTGTCCCTTGTACTCCTGCTTCTTGTCCTCCTGCTCCTTGTACTACTGCTCTTTGTACTCATGCTCTTTGTACTTCTGCTCTTTGTACTCTTGCTCCTTGTACTCCTGCTCCTTGTACTCATGCTCCTTGTACTCGTGTCCCTTGTACTTTTGCTCCTTGTACTCATGCTCCTTGTACTCCTGCTCTGTGTACTCCTGCTCCTTGTACTCCTGCTCCTTTTACTCATGCTCCTTGTACTCCTGCTCCTTGTACTCCTGCTCCTTGTACTCCTGCTCCTTGTACTCATGCTCCTTGTACTCATGCTCCTTGTACTCCTGCTACTTGTACTCCTGCTCCTTGTACTCCTGCTCTTTGTACTCATGCTCCTTGTACTCGTGTTCCCTGTACTCCTGCTCCTTGTACTCCTGTTCCTTGTACTCCTGCTTCTTTTACTCCTGTTCCTTGTACTCCTGCTCCTTGTACTCATGCTCCTTGTACTCATGCTCTTTGTACTTGTGTCCCTTGTACTCCTGCTCCTTGTACTCGTGTCCCTAGTACTCGTGTCCCTAGTACTCGTGTCCCTAGTACTCCTGCTCCTTGTACTCCTGCTTCTTGTACTCCTGCTCCTTGTACTCGTGTCCCTTGTACTCGTGTCCCTAGTACTCCTGCTCCTTGTACTCGTGTCCCTTGTACTCCTGTCCCTTGTACTCGTGTCCCTTGTACTCGTGTCCCTTGTACTCCGGCTCTTTGTACTCCTGCTCCTTGTACTCCTGCTCCTTGTATCCCTGTCCCTTGTACTCCTGCTCCTTGTACTCCTGTCCCTTGTACTCCTGCTTCTTGTACTCCTGCTCTTTGTACTCCTGTTTCTTGTACTCCTGCTTCTAGTACTTCTGCTCCTTGTACTCGTGTCCCTTGTACTCGCGTCCATTGTACTCATGCTCCTTGTACTCCTGCCGTTTGTACTCCTGTTCCTTGTACTCCTGCTCCTTGTACTCCTGCTCTTTGTACTCCTGTCCCTTGTACTCCTGCTCCTTGTACTCCTGCTCCTTGTACTCCTGTCCCTTGTACTCCTGCTCCTTGTACTCCTGCTCCTTGTACTCCTGCTCCTTTTACTCCTGTCTCTTGTACTTCTGCTCCTTGTACTCGCGTCCCTTGTACTTGTGCTTCTTGTCCTTCTGCTCCTTGTACTCGTGCTTCTTGTACTCCTGCTTCTTGTACTCCTGCTCCTTGTACTCATGCTCTTTGTACTCATGCTCTTTGTACTTCTGCTCTTTGTACTCCTGCTCCTTGTACTCCTGCTCCTTGTACTCCTGTTTCTTGTACTCCTCTTTCTTGTACTTCTGCTCCTTGTACTCCTGTCCCTTGTACTTCTGCTCCTTGTACTCGCATCCCTTGTACTTCTGCTTCTTGTCCTCCTGCTCCTTGTACTCCTGCTCTTTGTACTCATGCTCTTTGTACTTTTGCTCTTTGTACTCCTGCTCCTTGTACTCCTGCTCCTTGTACTCCTGCTCCTTGTACTCATGCTCCTTGTACTCATGCTCCTTGTACTCGTGTCCCTTGTACTTCTGCTCTTTGTACTCATGCTCCTTGTAATCCTGCTCTTTGTACTCATGCTCCTTGTACTCCTGCTCTTTGTACTCCTGCTCCTTGTACTCCTGCTCCTTGTACTCCTGCTCCTTGCACTTCTGCTCCTTGTACTCGTGTCCCTTGTACTCCTGCTCCTTGTACTCTTGCTCCTTGTACTCCTGCTCCTTGTACTTCTGCTCCTTGTACTCCTGCTCCTTGTACTTCTGCTCTTTGTACTACTGCTCCTTGTACTCCTTCTCTTTGTACTCCTGCTCCTTGTACTCCTGCTCCTTGTACTCGTGCTTTTTGTACTCGTGCTCCTTGTACTCGTGCTCCTTGTACTCCTGCTCCTTGTACTCCTGCTCCTTGTACTCCTGCTCCTTGTACTCCTGCTCCTTGTACTCCTGCTCCTTGTACTCCTGCTCCTTGTACTCCTGCTCCTTGTACTCGTGTCCCTTATACTTCTGCTCCTTGTACTCCTGCTCCTTGTACTCCTGCTCTTTGTACTCCTGCTCCTTGTACTCCTGCTCCTTGTACTTCTGCTCTTTGTACTCCTGCTCCTTGTACCCCTGCTCCTTGTACTCCTGCTCCTTGTACTCCTGCTTCTTGTACTTATGCTCCTTGTGCTCATGCTCTCTCTATTCCAGTCTATTTAATTCCATCCGACTTTCTTATTCACAGCAATTTTCCCTCTGAAAATGAGAATACTACTGGTGACGTTTCCAAGTCGGAGTGACAGAAGCATTGGAAGACCACCAGCCCTTCCTGCACAAAGTAGGGTAAAGTCAAGGCCAAAAGATAAGAGAAGCTTGAATAAACATCGGGCACTGATAAAAGCACGCTCCAAGAGCAAGCCTGCTGCAAAACGTTTGCTAAACGGAGGGGAAGACAGGAAGACAGAGTGCATAGACAAGTCCACACCAAGATGAGACAGCTGCTCCTCCTGTTGGCTCTCTGTCTGGGGGTGACTTCTGCCATGACCCTTCGACCCCACGTCACACTGACCTCCCCCACTTCCCTCCTTCTGTCCATCCCAGGTAAGTTGGACTTACGTACCATCTCTGTCCTTCTGCCTAATCCAGCCGGGTTGACCACTTGCCATTTGTCATTTTGTTCTTCTAACACCTCTTTGTCTGTTCCATGTCCTCTCTTCAATTGTGTCCTACTTGTTTGTATTCCCTTTCCCTACCCCTCTGTCCACTTTTCCTTCCTCATTCTGTGTCTGCCACCTTCTTCCTTCTCTCTCTCTCTCTGTCTCTCCCTGTCTCTCTCTCTGTCTCTCTCTCTCTCTCTCTCTCTCTCTCTCTCTTCACACACACACACACACACACACACACACACCCTCCGAGGAAGACACCACACACACATACATCATAACGCAATAGACTGTTGGTGCAGACTCTGTGTTTCCTAGGCTACAGGCAAGCAACTCTACATGTATAGGAGCGTGACTATTTCCCCCAGCCCTGACGTGCTTCGGTTGTGCACAAACTGCGGTGATTCAACGTGGCCATCGCCAGCCCCAACGCAAGAAGCACGTGCAGAACGCGTTCACCCTAACTCTGATTAATCCCAGGCCACGATCAACACAAGCTTAGGAATAAGGCGGAGAAGCAAAGACCCAAGTCATAAAGCTATATGCTATGGCGGATAAAGAGGGAAACAAAACACAGCCCGCCGGAAGGATGCCAAACATGACAGGGGTATACGTGTAGAGACTGACAGACGCAAGGGAGATGAAATAGAGACACCTACGGTGGACGTGCGAGATGCTGTAGGGAACCACGCCATAGACGAGGGCAGCGAGGAGTTGTCCTCTGGTGAGGGAAGGACTGTCAGGACAGGCGGTGCATGGCGGGGCAGACTGAGACAGCATGCATATGCTCGCCTTGCCGCTGTCAGGTCGCATCCATCCCAAGAGCCCACCTGCTGTTTCAGCCGACGACCCGCCACTTTCTATCTTCATGTTTTAAACCAACACAGAGGGTCGGATACATCTTACTCTTCTTGTTTGGGGATAGGTTTGCTGGGTTTGACAATTACCTGCTGACACATGTAGCATATGACCACTAGACTTAGTGAACCTCGCTTAATTGACTACATTACATCGTGGTACGTTTTCGCGTAGGTTATTTGGCACTGGGGGCAAATTTAGGCAATCTTGCATATGATGCACATAGAGTCTTCATTTTGTGGAGAGTATGAGGGTGAAAGTCTTTTTTTTCATTGTCATAAATATGACTATTTTCAAGAAAAGTATCTTCCAAAATACCTGCAATGATCAAGATGTGCTGCAGTAGCATACCTGATCAATGAGGGTGAAATAAGAAAAAAAAACGAGATGTTTCAATGTACATAATATATGTTTTTAAAGTTCGTTGTTAGAGGTCAATACATTCTTGTGACATTTATGTGTAACTATTACCAATGGACGCTAGAATGTACATCACCCTGTCATGCTGACAGATTAGCACACAAATTGTGAATGTCTAGTAATGCACCAAGTACACTATCGATAATTGTGCAATGTTGTGAAGAGTGCTGACCATGATTCATGTACGAATATATGAGGTGATAAGGCATATTCTTCCAAACTGAATTATTTAAAACTATATGAGTCAGGTGCTACATCTTGTTCAGCATGCAGGTTTCTTTTATTCTATGGTATTTCAAAGTGTTATTTCACGACTGTACCAGTTTTACAGTAATATGTTCTGGCTTTTTGTATGTACACATATGTAAGTTTTATCTTCTTGACAGATCGTCGGCCAAAAAAAAAATGTCTCAATCGCTCTGTCGGTCGGTCGGTCGGTCTGTCGGTCGGTCGGTCGGCCGGTCGGTCTGTCGGTCGGTCAACCAACCAACCAAAAAAACAATCAACCAAATAACCAACCAACCAACCAACCAACCAACCAACAAACCAATCAACCAACCAACCAACCAACCGACCGACCGACCAACCAACCAACCAACCAACCAACCAACCAACCAACCAACCAACCAACCAACCATCCAAAAAACCAACCAACCAAAAAACCAACAAAACAACCAACCAACCAACCAACCAACCAACCAACCAACCAACCAACCAACCAACCAACCAACCAACCAACCAACCAGCCAGTCAATCAATATTTCTATCTTCTCTGTCTGTCTGTCTGTCTGTGTGTCTATGTGTCTGTGTGCCTGTCTGTGTGTCTGTGTGCCTGTCTGTGTGTCTGTCTGTCTGTCTGTGTGTCTGTCTATGTGTGTGTCTGTCTGTCTGTCTGCTTGTCTGTCTGTCTGTCTGTGTCTTTGTCTGTCTGTCTGTCTATGTGCCTGTCTGTCTGTCTGTGTGCTTTTCTGTCTGTCTGTCTGTCTGTCTGTCTGTCTGTCTGTCTGTCTGTCTGCCTGTGTATCTGTCTCTGTATCTGTCTGTGTATCTGTCTGTGTATCTGTGTGTCTGTAAGTCTGTGTGTCTGTGTATCTGTGTGTATATGTGTGAGTGTGTGTGTATCTGTGTGTATGTGTGTGCGTGTGTGTGTGTGTATCTGTGTGTATGTGTGTATGTGTGTGTGTGTGTGTATGTGTGTGTGTGTGTGTGTGTGTGTGTGTGTGCGCGCCCCTCGTCTCGTCCAGTCTCTCTCTCGCACACTCACACTCACAATCGCACTCTCTCTCTCTCTCTCTCTCTCTCTCTCTCTCTCTCTCTCTCTCTCTCTCTCTCTCTCTCTCTCTCTCACCCACTTCCCTTCTCTCCATCACCTATCTTTCCACATTATTTCACGCATGCACTCTGTTACATATAATTATTTATCTTCTCTACATGCAGCCTTTACATTATTTCCCCCACTGGTGATTTAACGAAATATTTCTTTTGCTTTTTATCCATTTCCTATTATTGAGTACATCCAAGGCTTCCCCATCGAGTTCATATCCCCCAATCTCCTCTTTATCACAAGTACACAGCCTCAACATTGCAATTATCATGTTAAATATCTCCACTGGGTGAGACGCTAACGTTTCAAGAAGACGGGACACCTTTCTGGTCCTGCAGAAACGTTTACTTTAGAAGGACAGAAAAGCGAAAGAATGAATACATTGATTAATAAATGAATGAATGAAAGATGCTTCCTAACAATATCCGTAAAGACGACCAGGAAAAAAAACCCCAGCAATACACAAAGAAGATAGGAAGACATCTCCTGATTTTCAAAAAACATTTTTTGGGGATGCTTTGACATACATTTTGGTGAGGTGTTTCCTTTGAATTTGGCCAAATGTTTCAGATGCAGGCTGGGTGGAAGAGGCGGAGGCTGAGCTGGAGGTCCAGTACGCTGCAGACAAGGTGCTGCACTTCTCCCACGTCCTGGACACAGACACAGGTGAGGACTGACCTGACTGTCACGCACCAGAGGTTTGGTCAGGTGGTATGCTTGCCACGGATGTAAGTGTCCAGATCTCCGAGGCCTTTCAGGGCGAAGATCTGGTCTTTGAGGTCCAACTAAACAAATACACGCACACTCTCTGTGAGGTCGTTTGATCAGTAGCGAGTTGGATCAAAGTCAGTTTACGGTGATGACAGCTCACACCCACAATTTAAATGTTACATTGTTTGTAATTTCTAGTTAACGTTGCAGTTACCACAAACAAAAGACATTTTGTATCAAGACTTGACAAATCTTGAAGGCATCAAGGCAGTAAATTCAGAAATAGTAGCAACAGCAGCATCGTCATCATCATCGTCATCGTCATTATCGTCATCGTCGTTGTCATCATTATCATGATCTCATCATTAGCATCATCTTCGTCAACATCGTCATTGTCATCATCATCATCATTACCACCACCACAGTCATGGATAAGTTGATCATCAAACAGCCTCAGCAGTTTAGTTAATATACCGGTCGGAAAAAACCCCGGCCAATCATGGTCAAATTTCACATTATCGGTGATGACTGCTGTTCTGTGTGAAAAATCTTTTCTTCGTGTCCTCAACAGATTGCTGTGGTGAATAGAACTTTTGATGATCTCCAATCACGTACGCTGTGACAATGATACACATTGCTTATAAAGAAATAGAAAACTGATGTCTCTATGTTGAATGATCGTGTTTTTGTTTCATTCCACATTTCTGTGAATATCCTACAACCAGACTGTAACTTTTACATTTACCATGTGTAATTCAAAATTAACGTTCTTCGTTATTATAAGCCCATCACTGTTGTACCCTTTTCTTTTCAATAAAATATTGTAAACTTTTTTTAAACAGTCTCTGTTTCCTCCATTCCCAGAGGGACAGCTGTTTGTCCAGGTCCCACTGGAACACGTGTCTGACTCCATCACGGTGACCTTGGTCATCCACTATCGACCCAGAGGCCAGCGTTACAAAGAGACGCTCCAGCAGACGACTGTTGTGAAAAGTAGGCCACGTCTGTCCTCCGTGCTGACTGTTCCTCCATTTGTAAAGACCACTGTACATAAAGCTTTGCTGGTCGCTCGCGAAGTGACGAGCGACTTGCAGGCAGGCAGGCAGGCAGACAGGCAGGCAGGCGGTCAGGCAGGCAGGCAGACAGGCAGGCAGGCAGGGGTCGGCAGGAGAAGACAGGCAGACCACAGGCAGGTCAGGCAGGCAGACAGACAGACAGACAGACAGGCAGGCAGGCTGGTAGGCAGGCAGACAGGAAGACAGACAGACCCACAGACAGACAGACAGACAAACAGACAGACGGATACACAGACAGACAGACAGACAGAGAGACAGACAGACGGATACACAGACAGACAGACAGACATACAGAAAGACACACACACACAGACAGACACACACACACACATACAGGCAGACAGACAGACAGACAGACAGACAGACAGACAGACAGACAGACAGAGTCACAGACAGACACACAGACAGACAGACAGACAGACACACAGACAGACAGACAGACAGACAGACACACAGACAGACAGACACACAGACACACAGACAGACAGACAGACAGACACACAGACACACAGACAGACACACACAGACAGACAGACAGACAGACAGACAGACAGACAGACAGACAGACAGACAGACAGACAGACAGACAGACAGACAGACAGACAGACAGACAGACAGACAGACAGACAGACAGACAGACAGACAGACAGACAGACAGACAGACAGACAGACAGACAGACAGACAGACAGACAGACAGACAGGCAGACAGACTGACAGACAGTCAGAAACAAAGAGGGAGAGAGTATGCTGTGGTTTTTAATTTTAATCTTAAGAACGTTTTAGAGTAAGTCTGTATCGATGGCTTCCTGTACTATCTTGTCAGTCTGCATATCTGTCTACACACCATCTCTTAGCAGAACTGTATCGCCATTTGTAAACTATATTCATAACTCTTGCTTGATCGATGTCTTCACTTTTATCTGTTGATGAAATGTGGGCAACATTTTGGACGCTGAAATTAACCTATCGCCGCACCGCCCTCGGCGAGTATCGCCAACCAATCAGCGCGCGTCATCATCGCATGCAGTTTGCATACGGCAGCAGTTTTCTCAGACAAGCAGACTCGTGTTGAGAAATAAAGAGTGCTTACGCGCCAGGGAGAAAAACACTTCTGTTGTGAAAGCGTGTGCGTGGGGACGGGGGTGTAGGTCGGACAACCGATATCTGGAGTGATCGTCACAGGAAACGTTTTATGACTGTAGCTTTCAACAGTGTGCGATGCCTCAGTACAACCGCTTGTCTATGATTCGGCTGTGTGCGCAGCACCGGCCACATGACGCATCGCCAGTTAATTAATCGGCTTGCGTACATTTGTAAACATCGCACGCAGTTTCGATGTGGCGTAACAGCCTCTTTTTTTGGACAAGCGGACTCGTTTCGAGAAATAGCATTGGCTTCGTACACTTCACGACCTTTTTCGTTACAAATACGCACTTTCTCGATATATGAGCAACAACTGAACTTCTTCGTTTGTTGTCGCTGTCTCAGCGTTGTTTTATAGGGCAAATATTGGTCGGGAATGTCTCGAGACAACACGCTAGAGGTACAAGTATCGCCATTTTCTGTAGACTGTCTCAGATTCGGCAGCTGATGTGTGCGCATTAAAGTGAGCGGAGCGATGCGAAGGTTTAATTGTTACACTGATAATTCAGGTCACTACAAACGAAATGTAGAACGTTAGCAGGTACTTTCTTGACTCCTTTCTACAGGTTCATTTCCGCTGGAAGCTGCTTCGAGCATGCGCCGACGAGCGACTGTTGTACTCTGGGACGACTTCTCTTCCGGTAAAATGGACTCCAGCCGCTGGAAGCCTGACGTCACTGCTTATGCAATGGTGGGTCTGAGTGTCGCTCTGCTGACGTCACTTCCTGTGGCGTCATGTTGACACATAACAACTGCGCTATCACCATTAGCACATAAAAAATGACAACATCATCACCACTGCCACAGTCGCTTTCAGCACGACCACCATAATACCTGTCATCAACACTAGCATCGCCACTACCATTACTACCACCGTAGTCTACGGTCACCATCAGTGTGACAATGAGCATCAGAAATGACACCCTCCTCCTTGACCTTGTCCCTTTCCCTCCTACTGCAGCTGACACAGGATGATGACGATGGTGGTGACGATGATGGTGACGATGTTGGTGATAACGATGGTGATGACGATGACGAAGACGACGACGATGATGATGATGACGACGATGACGAACGGAGTTCTATGACCTGGCATACATTGCAGGCTATGAAAGACTATTGACTACACAATCATTTCAACTGGTTGGTACTATATAAAGGAGTCTCAATTTCCCTGGTTATTCGTCATATAAAAATCACACAGGGAGACGCGGTGGGTCTATTCTTACCCCCATCCCACAGGGGTCTATTCTTACCCCATCCCACAGGGGTCTATTCTTACCCCCATCCCACAGGGGTCTATTCTTACCCCCATCCCACAGGGGTCTATTCTTACCCCCATCCCACAGGGGTCTATTCTTATGCTCAACCCACAAGGAGTCTATCTTACCCCATCCCACAGAGGTTTTATTCTTATGCCCAACTCACAGGGAGTCTCCTCTTACCCCCATCCCACAGGGAGTCTATTCTTACCCCCATCCCAAAAGGGGTCTATTCTTACGCCCAACTCACAGGGGGTATATTCTTACCCCCAACCCACAGGGGGTCTATTCTTACCCTTAACACAGAGGGGTTTCTTATTGGTGGTGCCAAATACTGCAGATGTTGTTCAAGTGGATGTCGAAGACAAAAGGAAAGGTCAACGCACATTCCGACATTTCCAGTTTTCTCGGAAAAACAGATTTCATGGTGGTTGGTGAGACGAGACTCAACTTGCAGTGGACGGAGCGTGTGGAAATACTTACTGTATGTTGGAGCGTTGCATGCATTTGCATTTTGAAAAGAAAGAGAGAACACATCTGTATTTCCCATTGCCGTCTGTTGCAACTTGTCATGGAAAGACGTCAGACAAGGATGCAGTCTAACTGGGTGTTGACTTCCTGTGTCTCTGTTGCTTTCAGCACGACTCCTTCCAGATGTTCTCACCTGACCCCGCTAACATCTACGTCAAGAACGGCGTCCTTCATCTCAGACCCGTAGGTGTCGACTGACCATTCTGCTTTCTACTCTGGGCTTAACGTGACTATCGCTTCTTTTAATGCAGTAAATTCTTTTAAAATCTGAAATGAGGTCCGGAAGTGTCTGCAGATAGAGAATTAAAGGTGTGTTTGGTAGTTTTTTCAATGTGTAGACACTAACAATATTTTGATCAATGTATTTGTCTTTAATAAATTCTTAATGCCTTGCAATACGTGCTGCCCAACATGGAATGTGCGAGTATTCTAAAATAATATTATTTGCTGATGTGTGATACTGTGTGCTTGTTTCTTTACTCTGCATACGCGCGCACGTGCATGCATGCGTGAATGAAAATTACTAAATGTACAACAACACAGAAAAAAGGTGTGTGTGTGTGTAAAAAGTACACAAGTCGATAATTATCCGTTCAAGAACAAGAACATTGAGGAGATGGGTGGCTATTGAAATGAAAAAATTGTATACTCGCTGTAAGGAAAAAGGCGTGTGGTCTGTCCCTCCCTTGAAGCCGGAATGATAACGCGGTTGGCTTTGAAGGTGATGGGTAGCAGGCGCATGCGCAGTGCCAGTTCTGCCCATGGAAATTTCCCGGTTCAGCCAGGTCAAAGAGCGGGTCAAAGAGCGGTCGTTTAACGACCCAGATCTAGGCCTTTCATGCAAAGCCCTTTTGTGTGCGCTATTGCGTGCAGTGTGTATGCTAACTTGAAACTAAGGATCGCAGTATGCAAATGAAAATTCTAATCCTGCGATATGTTTGAAATGAGAAATAATTTCTAGCTGATAAATACATTCCCAATAAAATACAGCCGACGTTTAGGTGGGCATAACAGTTTCAACATGATTGTGAGCTTAGTTGTCATATGCCTACTTTTTGTTTTGTTTTTCCTTCTTCAGACTTTGACATCAGACAAGTTTGGAGAAGACTTTCTTCAACACGGAACTCTGGATGTGGCAAGTGGGTGCTCTTGCTGCTGTCCTAACTCTTTCAGATGACGAACTGCAAGCACATTGGCTTTCAATGCCTGAATCGATTTAGGGACGATTGTCGCTGCGAATATTTTGAACGCTGCTGAAGATGTAATACGTTCGACACGCTTTTTGAAAATTTGTCTACGAGATTTATCTGTCTCTTTCTGCCTGAATGACTAATTGTCTTCTCTTCTCTGTCTCTCTCTCTCTGTCTCTCTCTCTCTCTGTCTCTCTCTCTCTGTCTCTCTCTCTGTCTCTCTCTCTCTGTCTCTCTCTCTCTCTTTCTCTGTGTGTGTGTCTGTCAATGTATCTGTGTGATTGTCTGCGTGTGTGTGTGTGTGTGTGTGTGTGTGTGTATGTGTGTGTGTGTGTGTGTCTGTCTGTCTGTCTGTCTGTGTATGTGTGTGTGTGTGTTTTATGTGTGCGTTGTGTGTGCGTGTGTGCATGTGCGTTGTGTGTGCGTGTGTGCATGTGCGCGCGTGCGTGCGTGTATGCGTGTGTCCCTCTATAGATACATGAATTAGTCTCACTGTCTCTGTTTTGACTGTACGTCCTTTTCTCATCCCATATGTTAGTCCCACTGCCGCTGTATGAAACCCGTTTACTCTGTACCCAGACATGTAAACACAAAGACGCCACTACAGGAGTAGATTTGCTAATATAGGCAAAAATGTCAGGAATGACATATTA
>JAWQFJ010005596.1:0-10000 GCA_034096865.1 Theodoxus fluviatilis | reverse complement strand
TCAAAATATTGTTAACTTTTTTTTAAACAGTCTCTATTTCCTTCATTCCCAGAGGGACAGCTGTTTGTCCAGGTCCCAGTGGAACACGTGTCTGACTCCATCACGGTGACTTTGGTCATCCACTATCGACCCAGAGGCCAGCGTTACAAAGAGACGCTCCAGCAGACGACTGTTCTGAAAAGTAGGCCACGTCTGTCCTCCTCCGTGCTGACTGTTCCTCCATTTGTAAAGACCACTCTACATAAAGCTTTGCTAGTCCCTCGCGATGTGACGAGCGACTTGCAGGCAGGCAGGCAGGCAGGCAGGCAGGCAGGCAGGCAGTCGGTCAGGCGGTCAGGCGGTCAGGCGGTCAGGCAGGCAGGCAGGCAGGTAGGCGGTCAGGCAGGTAGGCGGTCAGGCAGGTAGGCGGTCAGGCAGGCAAGCAGGCAGGCAATCAGGCAGACGGACAGGCAGGCAGGCAGGCAAGCAGACAGGCAGGCAGGCAAGCAGACAGGCAGGCAGGCAGACAAGCAGGCAGGCAGGCAGGCATTCAGGCAGGCATTTAGGCAGGCAGGCAGGCTGGCAGGCGGTCAGGCAGGCAAGCGGTCAGGCAGGCAGTCGGTCAAGCAGGCAGGCGGTCAGGCAGGCAGGCAGACAAACAGGCAGGCAGATAGACAGACAGGCAAGCAGGCAGGCAGGTTGACAGACAGACAGGACGGCAGGCAGGCAGACAGACGGACACACAGGCAGACACACAGACAGGCACAAAGATAGGCAGGCAGGCAGGCAGACAGTCAGACGGATAGACAGACATACAGACAGACAGACAGAGAGACAGACAGAGAGACAGACAGACAGACAGACAGACAGACAGACAGGCAGGCAGACAGACAGACAGACAAACAGGCAGGCAGGCAGGCAGGCAGGCAGGCAGGCAGGTAGGCAGGCAGGTAGGCAGGCAGGCAGGAAGACAGGCAGACCCACAGACAGATAGACAGATAGTAAGACACTCAGACAGACAGACGGACACATAGACAGACAGACAGACACACAGACACACAGACAGACAGACAGACAGACAGACAGACAGACAGACAGACAGACAGACAGACAGACAGACAGACAGACAGACAGACACACAGACACACAGACACACAGACAGTCACACAGACAGACAGACACACAGACACACAGACAGACAGACAGACAGACAGACAGACAGACAGACAGACAAACAGACAGACAGACAGACAGGCAGACAGACACAAAGACAGACGCACAGACAGACAGTCAGAAACAAAGAGGGAGAGAGTATGCTGTAGCTATTTAATTTTATTTTTTAGAACGTTTTAGACATTCAGCGTGGCTGAGACTGTCAATACAGTCTCAGCAACAGGTTGGCCACGTGATAGCCTTAATTCTTCCATAAGATGCATACCACCGTTCGGGACACAGTCTCGGCCATGCTGAATGGCATACAACATCGTTGAGTGTATTCCTCCGCTTGTTGTGATACACACGGATACTGGCAGCCATCTTTTCGTCAATTCGTTTTCTAAACATCGATTTCCCATAAATGTAAGACTTGTATGCGGTAAAATTCGAATCACAAGAGTGTAATAGTGTGAACTCTACTTGTTATAAGGACTTTGAATACAACAGCAACAATTATACTTCATCGTGCGAGTAAGGCAACCAATCCCGTCTGCATAATGATAATCGTTTGGTCTGGACCTATGGCTATTCACCCAGAAACCCGCTGAGTGCTTTTACTGATGAGGAATCATTAATTAAATGTATGCTTAGAAGGATTAAACTTAGAAAAACTGCTTATCAGCTCTCCGATGATATCGAACTTCGGAATCGGACGGATTCCTACAGAAGAAACTTCCTATCAATTTCAACACAGACAACAGTGAGTAAAATCTTAGTTCTAGATGCATGGTGTGTTGTGTTTGGATAATTCAGTCATTTCAGACTGGACTGTGGGGAGGTGGGAGGTGTTCAGACGAGCATCTTGATCTCCCCTTCCCGCACACCCTTCCCTCCTTTTTCCCTATATCCACCGATTTTCAGTTAGCAACGGAATGTAGGTTAAGTCACTTACCATTACGGCATTAGTCGATACACGAATGATCGAAGTGTGGACTTCAGCTGCTAGTCATACAGTGTGAAGGTAGTTAGACCACAGGTTCCGGCCAGAAAGCATTTACTGGCGAGAGTATAACCATAGATTCACGTTACCAGCCCGGAGCGATAGGAATCTTTTTCGCTTGTTTATACTACTATTACTAGTTCCAAACATTGTGTATACACGTGCATACACAAAATCGCACGTGCTCAAGGCAGTTTGCAACCTTATAGACGACGTTCGTGCAAAAAGTAGTTCTCAAATGATTTCCTGAAAATCTCATAGATTAGTTTTATTAGAACACCAAATTTGTGTTTATCTATCGGGATAAATAATTGGAGTGAAATAGAATCGTATCTTTTTACTCTCGATGGTCTTTTGATCATGTTGAATTTTGATTGGTAAAACCATTGGAATGTGGAGCCGAAGTCACGTGACCAACCTGTATCAGAGATACTATCTCTGTGTTCAGAATGCGTTTTAGATTGCGTCTATATCGATGGCTTCCTGTACTATCGTGTCAGTCTGCAAATCTGTTTACACACCATCTCTTAGTAGAACTGTATCGCCATTTGTAAACGGATTCCATAACTCTTGCTTGATCGGCGTCTTCACTTTCATCTGTTGATGAAATGTGGGCAGCATTTTGGACGCTGAAATTTACCTATCGCCGCACAGCCCTCGGCGAGTATCGCCAACCAATCAGCGCGCTTCATCATCGCATGCAGTTTGCATACGGCAGCAGTTTTCTCAGACAAGCAGAATCGTGTTCAAAAATAGAGAGTGCTTACGCTCCAGGGAGAAGAACACTTCTGTTGTGAAAGCTTGTGCGTGGGGACGGGGGTGTAGGTCGGACAACCGATATCTGGAGTGATCGTCACAGGAAACGTTTTATGACTGTAGCTTTCAACAGTGTGCGATGCCTCAGTACAACCGTTTGTCTATGATTTGGCTGCGTGCGCAGGACCGGCCACATGACGCATCGCCAGTTAATTAATCGGCTTGCGTACATTTGTAAACATCGCACGCAGTTTCGATGTGGCCTAACAGCCTCTTTTTTCGGACAAGCGGACTCGTTTCGAGAAATAGCATTGGCTTCGTACACTTGACGACCTTTTTCGTTACAAATACGCACTTTCAGGATATATGAGCAACAACTGAACTTCTTCGCTTGTTGTCGGTGTCTCAGCGTTGTTTTATAGGGCAAATATCGCTCAGGATTGTCTCGAGACAACACGCTAGAGGTACAAGTATCGCCATTTTCTGTAGACTGTCTCAGATTCGGCAGCTGATGTGTGCGCATTAAAGTGAGCGGAGCGATGCGAAGGTTTAATTGTTACACTGATAATTCAGGTCACTACAAACGAAATGGAGAACGTTAGCAGCTACTTTCTTGACTCCTTTCTACAGGTTCATTTCCGCTGGAAGCTGCTTCGAGCATGCGCAGACGAGCGACTGTTGTACTCTGGGACGACTTCTCTTCCGGTAAAATGGACTCCAGCCGCTGGAAGCCTGACGTCACTGCTTATGCAATGGTGAGTCTGCGTGTCGCTCTGCTGACGTCTCTTCCTGTGGCGTCATGTTGACACATAACAACTGCGCTATCACCATTAGCACATAAAACATGACAACATCACCACTGCCACAGCCGCTTTCACAACGACCATCATAATACCTGTCATCAACACTAGCATCGCCACTACCATCATAATACCTGTCATCAACACTAGCATCGCCACTACCATCACTACCACCATAGTCTACGGTCACCATCAGTGTGACAATGAGTATCAGAAATGACACCCTCCTCCTCCTTGTCCTTGTCTCTTTCCCTCCTACTGCAGCTGACACAGTAGGGGCGAACGAGGGGGGGAGGGGTTTCCGGCGTTTCCGGAACCCCCGCCCCCAACAGCAAAAAAGACCAACAACACACACACACACACAAAAGATGTTTTCAGTAACAAAATCTGCTGCCTGAAACTGGCAATGATCATCATCAGAATGCACCAGATTGCACCATTTTGCAGCCTTCTCCTAGCGCTTTGTGCCTTCATAGCCTCCCCCTCCCCTCCCGTTTCTAATAAAATGTTTGGAAACCACCACCCCCCCAAAAGAAAATGAACTGATCCGCATATGCACAGGATGATGACGATGATGGTGATAACGATGGTGATGACGATGACGACGAGGACGACGAGGACGACGACGATGATGATGACGACGACGATGACTGGAGTTCAATGGCCTGGCATACATTGCAGGCTAAGAATGACTATTGACTACACAATCATTGGAACTGGTTGGTATTATATAAAGGAGTTTCAATTTTCCTGGTTATTCGTCACATACAAATCGCGCAGGGAGACGCGGTGGGTCTATTCTTACCCCCATCCCACAGGGGCCTATTCTTACCCCCATCCCACAGGGGCCTATTCTTACCCCCATCCCACAGGGGTTCTATTCTTATCCCCATCCCACAGGGGGCCTATTCTTACGCCCATCCCTTAAGGGGTCTATTCTTACCCCCATCCCACATGGGTTCTATTCTTATGCCCAACCCACAGGGGCCTATTCTTACCCCCATCCCACAGGGGGTCTATTCTTACCCCCATCCCACAGGGGGTCTATTCTTACCCCCATCCCACAGGGAGTCTATTCTTACCCCCATCCCACAGGGAGTCTATTCTTACCCCCAACCCACAGGAGTCTATTCTTACCCCCATCTCACAGGGAGTCTATTCTTACCCCCATCCCACAGGGAGTCTATTCTTACCCCCATCTCACAGGGAGACTATTCTTACCCCCATCCCACAGGGAGACTATTCTTACCCCCATCCCACAGGGAGTCTATTCTTACCCCCATCTCACAGGGGGTCTATTCTTACCCCCATCCCAAAGGGAGTCTATTCTTACCCCCATCTCAAAGGGGGTATATTCTTACGCCCAACCCACAGGGGGTCTCCTCTTACCCCCATCTCACAGAGAGACTATTCTTACCCCCATCCCACAGGCAGTCTATTCTTACCCCCATCCCACATGGGTTCTAATGCCCAACCCACAGGGGCCTATTCTTACCCCCATCCCACAGGGGGTCTATTCTTACCCCCATCCCACAGGGGGTCTATTCTTACCCCCATCCCACAGGGAGTCTATTCTTACCCCCATCCCACAGGGAGTCTATTCTTATGCCCATCCCACAGGGAGTCTATTCTTACCCCCATCCCAAAGGGGGTATATTCTTACGCCTAACCCACAGGGGGTCTATTCTTACCCCCAACCCACAGATGTTCTATTCTTACCCTTAACACAGAGGGGTTTCTTATTGGTGGTGCAAAATACTGCAGAGGTTGTTCAAGTGGATGTCGAAGACAAAAGGAAAGGTCAACGATCAGTCCGACATTTCCAGTTTTCTCGGAAAAACAGATTTAATGGTGGTTGATGAGACGAGACTCAACTTGCAGTGGACGGAGCGTGTGGAAATACTTACTATTCGTTGGACCGTTGCATGCATTTGTATTTTGAAAAGAAACAGAGAACGAATCTACATTTTTCCATTGCCATATGTTGCAACTTGTCATGGAAAGACGTCAGACAAGGATGCAGTCTAACTGGGTGTTGACTTCCTGTGTCTCTGTTTCTTTCAGTCAGACTCCTTCCAGATGTTCTCACCTGACCCCGCTAACATCTACGTCAAGAACGGCGTCCTTCATCTCAGACCCGTAGGTGTCGACTGATCATTCTGTTTTCTACTCTGGGCTAAACGTGACTATCGCTTCTTTGAATGCAGTAAATTCTTTTAAAATCTGAAATGAGGTCAGGAAGTGTCTGCAGATAGAGAATTAAAGATGTGTTTGGTAGTTTTTTCAATGTGTAGACACTAACAATATTTTGATCAATGTATTTGTCTTTGATAAATTATTAATGCCTTGCAGTACGTGCTGCCCAACATGGAATGTGCGAGTATTCTAAAATGATATTTTTTGCGGACGTGTGATAATGTGTGCTTGTTTCGGTACTCTGCATACACGTGCACGTGCATGCATGCGTGCATTTGAGTGTGCTTTCACATGAGTGCATTCACTTAGTGTGGCCGCGCGTGTGTGCACGTCTTTACATATTTGTGTGCGCTATTGCGTGCAGTGTGTATGCTAACTTGAAATTAAGGATTGCAGTATGCAAATAAAATTTCTAATCCTATGATAAGTTCGAAATGAAAAATCATTTCTAGCTGAAAAATACATTCCCAATAAAATACAGCTAACGTTTAGGTGGGCATAACAGTTTCAACATGATTGTGAACTTAGTTGTCATATGCCTACTTTTTGTTTTGTTTTTCCTTCTTCAGACTTTGACATCAGACAAGTTTGGAGAAGACTTTCTTCAACACGGAACTCTGGATGTGGCAAGTGGGTGCTCTTGCTGCTGTCCTAACTCTTTCAGATGACGAACTGCAAGCACATTGGCTTTCAATGCCGGAATCGATTTAGGGACTATTGTCGCTGCGAATATTTTAAACGCTGCTGAAGATGTAATACGTTCGACACGCCTTTTGAAAATTTGTCTACGAGATTTATCTGTCTGTTTCTGTCTGAATGACTAATTGTCTTCTCTTCTTTGTCTCTTTCTATCTCTGTGTGTCTGTCAGTGTATCTATGTGATTGTCTGCGTGCGTGTGTGTGTGTCTGTCTGTGAATGTGTGTGTTTTATGTGTGTGTTTGTGTGTGTGTGTGTGCATATGCGCGCGTGCGTGCGTGTATGCGTGTGTCCCTCTATAGATACATGTATAAGTCTCACTGTCTCTGTTTTCACTGTACGTCCTTTTCTCATCCCATATGTTAGACCCACTGCCGCTGTATGAAACCCGTTTACTCTGTAGCCAGACATGTAAACACAAAGATGCCACTACATGAGTACATTTGCCAATACAGGCAAAACTGTCAGGAATGACATGAATTTTCAACCCACAATTAGTCAGTGTTTTGTTTCAAATTCAACAAAAAAGGAAGTGTAAAACAATATAGCGTCATCATTTATCATGTACTTTTGCGTAAAGCAACAGAAATACATACATGAACGTGTCATATATCCCTGATGACTTTGCTCGGCACTTTATTTGTTCTGTTTTAACTTTTATTTAAGAAAAAGGAACTTACTTATCAAACATATATGACGCAGAGTGACAGGGTATGTGTTTGGGGGGAGCTTCGGAAGGGGGTGGGAGAAAGGGGAAGGAGGAAGCGGGTGTAGACTAGAGAGTCTTTCCCTTAGACGCCGCGATCTGCACAGTGGAAGCAAGGGCGACCATATTTTCAAGAGTATCTGTAGTTTGTCGTGTCGGAACGCTGTATTTTTCTATATCATCTGTCTTTTGCAGAATTTTCGAAAACCATATATATTAAATTGGTAGTAGTAGCTTTTAAGATAAAAAGTATTGTTTTACACATGATATAATATTTCTCACGTTGCTAGACGTAGAATCTAATTTTTAAAATATTTGTCTGTTTGTGTTGATCAGGAAAGCGTAACTTTGGAAATATATCGTATATCAGCCCACAAGGAGTCACTGAATCATTTCACTTTCCCAAAACAAATGTTCCTACGTTTCTGAATTGCACAAACAAAATCCACGTAAAGATGACGATGCTATGTTATGCTGAAAAGAAAGGTATCGAATGAAAGTATACGATGTAAACATTAAAGTTTGAAGTTTTAAAATCTAGTATGTGTTGTGCATGTTGCTGTAAGTGTATAAGTTTATTTGCAAACTCCCAGTTCATTGTCATCGACAGCATTTTTACCACCCTTCTTGTGATTCTGTGCATTTAATATTGATTTCATGGAGAAGGACTTGAGAAAAGAAGCACACACATTTAGATCTCCTAGCAACTTATTTGATAAGATGTTTCATCTCATTTTCACTTTGCTTATTAGCATTTTCCTCCTTCCATATCGAGGGATTGGTAAGTTTTACCAGCCAATACGTGAAACAGACTTCTAGGTCAAGACTACGTCTTATCTTGAGTTTGATAAAAGGGATACCTCTATGTTCTTTTATGACGTGTTTACTTTGTTTTTATTCTTTGTGAGCCCATCTTTGACAATCGATTGGGGCATTACTTCGTTTTACGCGCGGATTGTACTATATCGACAGTTCAAGGCTATAGTCACATCGATATTTTGTGACGCAATTTTGCTCCTGTGTTTTGACCAATCAGCATATTGAGAAGAAGGGTCTTGAGATCTAAAAAGGTTTCATGGCTGCGATAAAAACAAACTGGATTAGACGACACATAAATGTTAACAGTAAAGGGGATGGAAAATCACATTCAGGTATTATTTCTGAAATTCATTTAAATTACGTGCTTACTGAAGATCGTTTAAAGAAATACATTGAGAAAAGAACTTCGTAT
This sequence comes from Theodoxus fluviatilis, assembly GCA_034096865.1. NCBI lineage: Eukaryota > Metazoa > Mollusca > Gastropoda > Cycloneritida > Neritidae > Theodoxus > Theodoxus fluviatilis. Next base: position 1,480 of record JAWQFJ010005596.1, on the reverse strand, counting down.
TTGATGTGGAAATAAAACATATTTCTTTTAAATCACTCTCAAAGTCTTTTCTGGTGGGTCATGGAGGGTTGTTGGTGGATATACGATTGCTGGAGAGGTTATCATGTTATTACAGTTGTTTTCCCCTTTAGCTTGGCATTTGAACGAAATTTGTTCCAAGGAATTTACTACCCTGATTTTTGTCCCACATAGTCACAAGCATGCAGATATGACAGCCTTCATTAGCTGTGTGGAACGTTGCAGAAATCTGGGGCACCTGCACCACCAACTACCAGAACGGCTGCTTACGTCACGGGGGCAAGATGGGGCCCAACATCGGCATCGCTCCTGTCATGGGTTCCCTTGTTCGATCCGTGGCGCAGGTGGCTCACGGCAGGGTGGAGGTGGTGGCCAAGGTGTGCAAGGGGGACTGGCTCTGGCCTGGTACGTCTTGAGTCTCTGTGACAGGAGCTGTACATTGGACCCACGCCTCTTGTCTTGTCTGTGTTGACGTCAAAACTGTTGGTGGTAGTGGATAAACTATGTGTGTGTTAGTGTTAGTGTGTGTGTTTGTCCGTGTGCGTGTGTGTGTGTGTACATGTGCGTGTGTGTGCGTGTGTCCGTGCGTGAGTGTGTGTGTGAGCGTGTGTGTTTGCGTGCGTGTGTGTATGTGTGTGTGTGTGTGTGTGCGTGTGTGTGTGATTCCGGGTATGTGTGTGTCTTTGTGTATGCCTGTGTATGTACATATAATCATGCGTATGCGTTTCTCTCTGCTTGTGTGTGTGTGTGTGTGTGTGTGTTTGAGTGTGTATGTGTTAGTGTGTGTGTGTGTCTGTATGGGTGTGCGTGTGTATGTGCGTGTGCGTGTGTGCGAGCGCGAGTGTGCGCGAGCGTGCGTGTATTCTGTAAATTTTAAAGAAAGAAAAAAGCAGAGAGAGAGAACGAACGAACGAAATGATTTTAATGTAAAGGCCACAGGCCCATCATATTGGCGCGAAACGCAAAGGAAACACGATCATGAAAATAAATAAAGAAAAAGAAAAAAGAAAAAAGGAAAAAGGAAAAAGGAAAAATTCACTAATAAAAGTTATTCAAAAACTGGCAACCAGTTTCGGCACATGCTACGAGCACGCGTGAAAACGATGAATTTCTCGCAATGTTCATTTTCTGCGTGAAACGCGTGAAGGTTGCTGGCGCGTCGGCGACGTCCTGCTCGTTGTGGGCTTGTTTACGCTGGCGGCATCCCTGCCGCGTTGACGAACAGCTAATGGAGGACGAAGTACAGGTCGAGTTTTTTCGGGTGCACGTATACGTGTCGACAGGAAGGTCCACTTGTCTGATACCTCGTGATCGTGCAGGCAATCTGTAGAGGTAGATGGAAGGCAGAGAGAGAGAGAGAGAGAGAGAGAGAGAGAGAGAGAGAGAGAGAGAGAGAGAGAGAGAGAGAGAGAGAGAGAGAGAGAGAGAGGAGGGAATAGTATTCAAAAACAATAATTTGGTT
>JAWQFJ010005594.1:10000-17556 GCA_034096865.1 Theodoxus fluviatilis | reverse complement strand
TTCAACCCAAAATTAGTCAGTGTTTTGTTTCAAATTCAACAAAAAAGGAAGTGTAAAACAATATAGCGTCATCATTTATCATGTACTTTTACGTAAAGCAACAGAAATACATACATGAACGTGTCGTATATCCCTGATGACTTTGCTCGGCACTTTATTTGTTCTTTTTAACTTTTATTCATGAACAAGGAACTTACATATCAAACATATATGACACAGAGTGACAGTGTATGTGTTTGGGGGGAGCTTCGGGAGGGGGTGGGACAAAGGGGAAGGAGGAAGTAGGTGTAGATTAGAAAGTCTTTTCCTTAGACGCTCGGTCTGCACAGTGGAAGCAAGGGCGACCATATTTTCTAGAGTATCTGTAGTTTGTCGTGTCGGAACGCTGTATTTTTCTATATCGTCTGTGGTTTGCACAATTTTCGAAAACCATCTATCTTAAATTGGTAGTCGTAGCTTTTAAGATCAAAATGTATTGTTTTACACATGGTATAATATTTCTCACATTGCTAGACGTAGAATCTAAATATAAAAAATAGTTGTCTGTTTGTATTGATCAGGAAAGCGTAACTTTGGAAATATATTGTATATCAGCCCAGAAGGAGTCACTGAATCATTTTACTTTCCCAAAACAAATGTTCCAACGTTTCTGGATTGCACAAACAAAATCCACGTAAAGATGACGATGCTTTGTTATGCTGAAAAGAAAGGTGTTGAATGAAAGTATACGATTTAACCATTTAAGTTTGAAGTTTTAAAATCTAGTATGTGTTGTACATGTTGCTGCAAGTTTATAAGTTTATTTGCAAACTCCCAGTTCATTGTCATCGACAGATTTTTTACCACCGTTCTTGTGATTCTGTGCATTTAATATTGTTTTGAGAAGGACTTGAGAAAAGAAGCACACACGTTTGGATCTCCCAGCAACTTATTTGATAAGATGTTTCATCTCATTTTCACTTTGCTTATTAGCATTTCCCCCTTCCATATCGAGGGATTGGTAAGTTTTACCAGTCAAAATATGAAACAGACTTCTATGTCAAGACTACGTCTTACCTTAAGTTTGATAAAAGGGATACCTCCATGTTCTTTTATGACGTGTTTACTTTGCTTCATTCTTTGTTAGCCCATCTTTGACAAACGATTGGGGCATTGCTTCGTTTTACGTTCGGATTGTACTATATAGACAGTTCAAGGCTATAGTCACATCGATATTTTGTAAACGCAATTTTGCTCTTGTGTTTTGACACATCAAATACGAAGTTCTTTTCTGAATGCATTTCTTTAAACGATCTTCAGTAAGCACGTAATTAAAATGATATTCAGAAATAATGCTTGAATGTGATTATCCATTTCCCTTTACTGTTAACATTTATGTATCGTCTAATCCAGTTTGTTTTTATCGCAGCCATGAAACCTTTTTAGATCTTAAGACCCTTCTTCTCTATATGCTGAATGATTTCTCTTCTCGTTATTTTCTTTGATTTATTGCTCGATAGCAAATGAAAACATATTTCTTTTAAATCGCTCTCAAAGTCTTTTCTGGTGGGTCATGGAGGGTTGTTGGTGGATATACGATTGCTGGAGAGGTTATCATTTTTATTACAGTTGTTTTCCCCTTTAGCTTGACATTTGAACGAAAATTGTTCCAAGGAATTTACTACCCTGATTTTTGTCACACATAGTCACAAGCATGCAGATATGACAGCCTTCATTAGCTGTGTGGAACGTTGCAGAAATCTGGGGCACCTGCACCACCAACTACCAGAACGGCTGCTTACGTCACGGGGGCAAGATGGGGCCCAACATCGGCATCGCTCCTGTCATGGCTTCCCTGGTTCGATCCGTGGCGCAGGTGGCTCACGGCAGGGTGGAGGTGGTGGCCAAGCTGTGCAAGGGGGACTGGCTCTGGCCTGGTACGTCTTGAGTCTCTGTGACATGAGCTGTGCATTGGACCCAGGCCTCTTGTCTTGTCTGTGTTGACGTCAAAACTGTTGGTGGTAGTGGATAAACTATGTGTGTTAGTGTTAGTGTTAGTGTGTGTGTTTGTTCGTGTGCGTGTGTGTGTGTGTGTGTGTGTGTGTGTGTGTGTGTGTGTGCGTGTGTGCGTGTGTGTGTGTGTGTGTGCGTGTACATGTGTGATGTGAGCGTGTGTGTGTGTGTGTGTGTGTGTGTGTGTGTGTTTGTCCGTGTGCGTGTGTGTGTGTGTGTGTGTGTGTGTGTGTGTGTGCGTGTGTGCGTGTGTGTGTGTGTGTGTGTGCGTGTACATGTGTGGTGTGAGCGTGTGTGTGTGTGTGTGTGTATGTGTGTGTTTGCGTGTGTGTGTGTGCGTGCGCACGCGTGCTCGCGCGTGTGTGTATGTGTGTGTGTGATTGCGGGTATGTGTGTGTTTTTGTGTATGCGTGTGTATGTACATGTACGCATGCGTATGCGTTTCTCTGTGCGTGCGCGCGCGCATGCGTGTGTGTGTCTGTATGGGCCTGCGTGTGTATATGTGTGTGTGTGTGCGCGCGAGCGTGTGTATGCGCGTGTGTGCGTGCGTGCGTGTATTCTGTAAAATTTATAGAAAGAAAAAAGCAGAGAGAAAGAGAGAGAGAGAGAGAAAGAGAAAGAGAGAGAGAGAGAGAGAGAAAGAGAGAGAGAGATAGAGAGAGAGACAGAGAGAACACTATTGAATTTTAAAAAAGTTTTTTCATATTAAAAAGTATTTACATGTCATATTTCTTGATGCATAAGAATGTCAAAAAGTGTCGCGTTTGTTGTAATGCAAAAAGCTAGCTCTTTATTCATGAGTATGTTAAAAACTACCGGGGTCTTTCTTCCCTTGGAAACATTCAAGTAATTGGACGGAAATCTCTTCTGTTCAGTATTTTTTAATAGATTAGCTAGAATTTGTCAAAGAAACGAGAGACATTTATGGAGACGCAATGCATATGCAGAAGGACTGCAGAGACATTTCTTCAACCGTAGTTCCACTACATGGTCGTCGCTTTTCAATATGCAACAAGTTTCGTGGCCCTAGCACAGGAAAAAGCACTTATCCTGTTCCGGATCTACAGGAGACATATTTTGAACTCTGGAGAAAAAGTCCGAAGCTTGCGATAGATACTTTTCTCTTTAAGCGAGATCTTTTACATACATTTAAGTCATTCTTATTTCGTGCTAACTCGAAAATGTGACTGATTTACTTGTAATAATTCATCTTTTTTGTAACCTCAGTCACTGTGTTGGTGAGATGTGGTTATTCCCTCGATTACTTTTTTTCTCGTTCTGCTTGTTTGGAGAACATCTGCGTATGGTGCTGAGTATATTTTCTTTGTGTGTTATCCTGCATACAAGTTCCGCTTGCATGAGCCACGTATTTCTCACATTCCATCCCCTTCTCTCACAGCCATCTGGCTGTACACGGACCATGGCAAGTACGGCAATGGCTGGCCTTTGAACGGAGAAATCGACCTCATGGAGGCTCGAGGTAAGAACTTGAAACTCTCTGGACCAGAACAAACTCAAGAATCTAAACCGCAGCTTGAGGAGACGATGTCTGACTGTATACTGCTACCAGAGTGTCCCACACACGCTGCTGAAGGATTAAAAACAACTGCAGACATGATAAACTGCCACATGGGATGTGCTCTTATAGGCTGAAAAACTGTAGTTGGAGGGGTCTACCGAAAGCTTGATTTGTTGAGACTTGTTTTCTCATACAATCAGGGATTATGCTAAAAACATTATTACTGAACAACAAAGCGGAAAGCCATTGTGTCAAAACAATTTGTTGCTGACTAATCTTTGTCAAAGTCAGTACCCTCAGCAAACTTTGATGGAATACTTATCAGGGCACGAAACCATGACAACTACAGACTGAATCGTGAAACAGTTTTGTATTCATTTGAAAGATTTTGTTTTCACTAATATTTCCGAGGCGTCTGAGAGTCACGTGTTCCTGAAATTCTGGTTGCCAGGTAACGTGAACTGGAAGACACAGAGTGGGGTGGACATGGGCGTCCAGATGTTTGGCAGCAACATCCACTACGGACCCGACCCCAGCCAGGACAAACCCTTCCCCAAAGACTAGTAAGGCCTCGGGCACAGACATCTTTTGAAAAATGTCATCATACCAATCTTTTATGATACTCTCTGTCCCAACAGTCTTACACTCTTTTTCTCTTTAGGCAAACAAGGACCTTTTCTTGTTTTTCCAAAGCATGATCCTAAAACACTTTACTCCACATTTACTTGAAAATCTTCTCCACATTTGATTATAGATGTATTCTTTGACCTCGGTACAAAAAGATGGATTCTCTACAACTGTGAATGACTCTCATCTTCAGGGCAATGCAATATTTATTTTAGTTTTAGGAATATTACGACGTAAAATGTGTCTACAAAGTACAGTTGCCATCTTCACTTCAAAAATTGTTGCCTCTTACAAGACGAAAGACAACTTTCACTTTTAAATTGATTGATGCTATCCGTCCACTGTTGCCTGGTGCAAATAATAAGGTATCTATTCGTCCACTGTCTTTGATCTTTGCTGGAAAGGACATGGGTTCTATTCTCTCTCTGTTCCTGTTCTTTGGTCCGAATGGAAGGAGTCTATTGTTGCACTGTCGTCGTATGTTCACAGCAAAGCACCCCATGGGACGTGGGGTGATGGTTTCCACACCTACTGGGCGGACTACACCGTGGACCACATCCAGTGAGTTTCCTGTCTCTCTCTTCAGCACACGACTGTCAGTGGTCAAGAGGCAGACCTTCCTTGGACGTAGCGACATATGTACATGTATTAGTCGCAGTGTTTTCACTTCTGGTCAGTGGAAAGTTCTAACGCATATGTTTTGACCACAACTGTTTTGTGACACGCGTCCTTTCAATATGCACACATGAATTGAAGAGTAAGTTATTCTGTGCTAGTTACCGAAAGAAATACAGTCAAGAGAATGCGTTATATCGATGAGGAGCAGTACATTATTGTACCAGACATAATATTGTAAAGATGAGTAATTACCAAAGGATCCCACTGTCCTGACATATGGGTTTTTTATGCAAATTAGGCTGCTAATGCACACTTAGAATAAGCATGAATTCTTTCAGTTAGTCTTGTGTACGTTTTAATGCAATGTACACTTTATGATTTACTAAAAACTGTTCGACAAATATAAGGTAACGTTCATGGCAGGACATTCACACTTTGTTCCCGAAATATATTATGGTTACCAGGTTAGTGCGTAAAATGAGTGATTTTCTGTCATCATTTCTGTGACGAGTGTGCCGGATGTGTCACCTGGTGTGACTGTGGATGTCTATTAACGAAAGTACGCTTTAGGGTTTGTGCGTGTGCGGGTGCGTGTGCGTGTGCCTGTGTGTTTGTGTGTGTGTGTGTGCTTGCATGCGTGCATGCATGTGTGGCTGCGCATGCATATTTACGTGCGTGCATGTGTACATGCGCGTATATACGTGCCTTTGTATTGTGCGTATGTATTTTTTCCGTGTGCGTATTACGTGTGCGTGCGTGCGTATTTGCGTACGTGCGTATTTGCGTGCGTGCGTGCGTGCGTGCGTGCGTGTGTTTTTGTGTGGGTGCATATGTGTGTCTGTGTGTATGTTTGTGTGTGCGTCTGTCTGTCTGTGGGTATAGTGTCTGTGTGTTTGTGCATGCGCACTAGCGTGTATGCATGCGTGCGTACGTGCATACTTGTGTGTGTACGTGTTTGTGTGTGTGTGTGCGCGTATGTGTGTGTGTACGTGTGTGTGTCTATGTGTGTGTATGTGTGCACGCGCCCTCTCAAGAGCACGTGTTTGCTTGTTGTTTCGTTTTGCAGTGTGTACGCGTTTTTGCTTTCGCGCTAGTGTTCATACTTGTACGTGCGCGGCATGTATAGGGGTAAATCTGTATGCTCAGCTGTTATTGTTGTTGTTGACAGCGTGGGAGTGGATGACCATATGGTGCTGTCCATGCAAACGCCGGCACAGGGCTACTGGCAGTACGGCCATTTCCATGGCAACAACATCTGGCAACATGGCGGACACGACGCTCCCTTCGATGGCAAGGTCAGTGCAGCCTGAAGTTGTCAGGGGACGTAATCGATATATACTATCTCTGACACAGGTTGGTCACGTGACTTTGGCTCCACATTCCAATTATTTAAGCTATCAAAACTCAACAGGATCAAAATACCACCGAGAGTAAAAAGAGATGATTCTATTTCACTCCAATTATTTATTTCAATGGATAAACACAAAATTGGTGTTCTAATAAAACTAATCTATGAGATTTTCAGGAAATTATTTGAGAACTATTTTTCGGGCGAACGTCGTCTACAAGGTTGCAAAATGCCGTGAGCACGTGCGATTGCGTATACACGTGTATACGCACACTTTGGAACTAGTATAAACGCAGTGAAAAGGATTCTTGTGGCTCCAAGCTGGTGGCATGATTCTATGGTTACATTCTCTCCAGTAAATACATTCTGGCCGGAACATGTGGTCTAACTGCCTTCACACTGTTTGACGAGCTGCTGGAGTCCACACTTCAATGATTCATGTATCGGCTGATGGCGTCAGTAAGTGGTTTAACCTACATTCCATCTGTGTTGAACGTTGATCAGTGGAAATTTCTTGTGTAGGAATCCGTTTGATTCCGAAGTTCGATATCATCGGAGAGCTCAGAAGCAGTTTTTCTCAGTTAAGCATACATTAAATTAATGATTCCTCATCATTTAAAGCACTCAAGCGGGTTTCTGGGCGTATCGGCCCAAAATATTATGCAGACGGGATTGGTTATCTTACTCGCACAAGGAAGTATAATTGTTGCTGTTGTATTCAAAGTCCGTATCATGAGTAGAGTTCGCAATATTACACTCTTGTGGTTCGAATTTTACCGCACACAAGTTTTACATTTTGGGAAATCGATGTTTAGAAAATGAATTGACGAAAAGATGACTGCCAATGTCCCAGTGTATCACAACAAGCGGAGGAATACACTCAATGATGGAATACTTCGTGATATGAATACTATGGAAGAATTAAGGCAATCACGTGACCAACCTGTTGCTGAGACTATATTCGCTAGTCTCAGCCACGCTGAATGAATCGATCCTCGACTGCTGCTTAGAGTGTGACAAATGTACAGCTTCATATGGAAATATTTTCTCTGTAATAAGCCTCACGCATGCGGACTTTTGCCTCCAAACCAAAGAGCACCGGCTTTCGATAAAGCCATTCTTTCTTTATTTGTCCCCAGACCAACCTGATTCTGAATGTGGTGGTCGGTGGAGGTGGCTACTGGACAGACAACGGCGTCAACCACCCGTACCCCAAACCCTGGAAGAACAACGCCTACACTGCCATGGAAGACTTCTACAAGGCGCGTCACCAGTGGTACTCCTCGTGGCACGGGGACGACTCCGCCCTCCAAATCACTAGCGTCAAGATGGTGCAATACTAGTCCGCCACGCCCACCTCTGATCCGCCACGTCCACCTCTTCTCCGCCACGCCCACTTCTGATCCGCCACGCCCACCTCTGATCCGCCACGCCCGCCTCTGATCCGCCACG
>JAWQFJ010005594.1:0-7500 GCA_034096865.1 Theodoxus fluviatilis | reverse complement strand
GATCAAAAGGCCATAGACACCTGTGGGGTTCACACACACACACATACATGTGCAGACACAGGTTTGAACATGAGCCAGCGTTCAGAACCGAACGACGAAACTTTCATGAAGCGAGACGGCGTCATAATCCAGCAAAACTAGACCTTCATTTGTAGAGGACACTGTTCTTTTCAATACCACCTTTTACTAGTTTCAGATTGTCGGGGGAGGATTAAACTTTTAACGTGTTTCATCTCAACACGGAGCTGCTCGAAAATACGTCTGCTCATAACGACATTCCTGGAGTCAACTAACTCACATAATTCCAGCATCTTCGACAAGAGTTATTCACAGCACATGCGCCACCACTTTCTGTCAATCAAATCATTGTTGCATCACTGATAATTTAAAAACAGTCTATTCAAACCGGTCTCAGAGTGCAAAGCTCAGCATGTTCCCGCCGAACAGCGACATTACGTTCGTTTCAAACAACACAGAAAAATGGAACAAAGACCAAACCGTAACACTCCCCCACGGTTCAATGGAAAATTTCTTATGATTCTAATAAGACATTTTCTACAAGCAAATATGGCATGAACTCAACAATAAAATTCTAACAACGTGATAAAGCATCGACCAACACGTTCTCTCGACCTGGAACATGCACGATACGCAATGGGAATTCTTGGAGGATTAAACTCCATCTCAACAATCGTTGGTTCTTTCCCTTTGTGTTGTTCAAGAACACCAACGGATTGTGGTCAGTAAGTACAATCACCTCGTGTGCAGGGTGTCTCAAATACACCTCAAAATGTAATAGCGCACTCAGTAGACCCAAAGCTTCTTTTTTCACAGTAGAGTAACGTAACCTTTCTGGTACTGCAAGAACTTTCTTGGAAAATATGCTACTCGATGCCTGACATTGTCATCTCCAGACTGCATCAACACTGCTCCCATAGTCTGATCCGATGCATCCACCATGAGCTCAAACTGTTTGCTAGAGTCTGGTGCCAACAAAACAGGGTTACATAGTAGAATCAATTTCAGCTTCTCAAAAGCCTGCTGACATTGATCAGTCCATCTAAACACCTTGGCCTTTTGCAACAAGTTTGTCAACGGCAGAGCTACTTCAACTAGATTACAGCAGAACTTTCTGTAGTACTTGATCATTCTCAAAAATCTTCTTTTCATTCACTCTCTAGGCATGCTACTTGATCGGGCATACATCACTATTCAACAGCTTTATGTCATGGGGGTATGGGATGAGTTTTCCTAGGTACGTCTGAGAACAAACCTTGATGTCTAAAAAACGACCCTTTCATCCGCATTCTCTCTTTCTTTCTCAAGTGTCCTAGAAACAATTCCAAGGTGTGGTAGTGCTGGGAATTGCTAAGCTTTGGCTCTACTGTCCACTGGCGCTTAGTCTCACTCTCCCGCTGTTTCTCCTCATCCAGATCTTGCTCACTACCAACTGTTGCACACACTGGCATGACTTGCTCACCACTGTCAATCCCATGGCATTTCTTTAGCATATTGACACCTACTACTGACCTAGCAGTGACATTGCTCAAGGACACTGCCTCCACAAATATAGTAATCAAACACATGATAGTCAATGGGTATTGGTACTTGCTTTTGCTGCGGGGCAGAGGTCCCACGCAATCTAGCACCACTCTTGAAAATGGCTCTTCAACGACTGGTATTGGTCTAAGTTTCACTCGGGGTTGATCTTGGCCTTTCTTTCCTGACCTCTGGCTCACCATGCTCTGCCTACACATGTTCTTCACATCCCTTTTCAATCCTGGCCAAAAGAAATGCTTTTTAATTCTTTCATTAGTCTTTGTGACCCCTAGATGACCAGCTAGGTGACTGTTATGAGCCAATTCGACCAACTGCCTACGCCTCCCACGCGGCACCACAAGTTTATTATCCAGTCTCCATGTGTCCGACGCAGGCGCTCCAACCGGTCTACTTCTTTTCATCAACAATCTCTCTCTCAAAAACGGTCCTGGCGAAATGTCATCTCTATCTTCCTCCTCAGCATCAGCATAGAGGTGAGCCAGGCTACTGTCATCCTGTTGCTCTTTGATGAGCATAGACGCGTCACTACGCTGACCAGTATTTCTCTCTGACACTAACATGGTGTTCGTGGAGTCATCATCCAGATTCTCTATCAGTTGATCTCCTCTCTCACTATCTTCAGTAATTAATGAAGCCATGAAAGTCTCACCAAGATCACTCAGCTTCTTTCAAGCAGACCGAGACAGCACTCCAATGAAGTAGGCATTTTCACCCTCCTCTGACTCTTCTTTTGGGAAATCAACCATCACAGGTCTTATGTCGTTTCCATCGGCGTCGTGGTTGACGCACAACCCGTTTCCCTACTGATAATCTAATCACTAGCTTTGGTAGAAGGGCATTCCACTACAGTTGAGTCTGACATCTCTTTCGAGGATGCCTTGCCAGTACCGCCCTTGGTACAGCAAACAAAACATCTCGCCATCAGAACGCATCTCTTTGGTCGAGTGTTGTTTGACTCCATCTGAGTTCGACATCTCACTCATGGATTCTCGACAGCGTCACTCTTGACACTGCCTATAGCCACTTTTCCACCAGCCAAATCATTGCCTACCAAGATATCCACATCAGGAACTGGTAGTTCTGGACATGGTACCACATATGCTAGACCCGTGTATTCTCGAATGCTCAACTCGACTTCGTGCAGTGGAATTGACTGCACCACTCCCCCTATTCCGGGTATCAACACTCTCTTCCCTGTGAAAGTCTGATCTCTATCTGGTACAGCTCCAGATCTCAAAATGGTCAACGAAGCTCCAGTATTTCGTAGTACTGTTATGGGTGCTACTCTCTGGCCTACCTTCACTTCGCCGACTGATATGAAGGGTTCATAACTTCCTCCTATCACTTTATCAGAAGAATGATCTGACTGATCCCTGACATCTGAACTGTTCAAAGTGTCCCTCGCAACATTCGATGTCTGATCCATTGGCCTTCCCATAGGTTTGCTTCCTGCGTTGCCTTCTCCATAGGCCTCACTAGGGCTACTCTACCCTTGACCTCTGCTTTTGGTACCTTGGACCAACAGTTCTTTGCTATATGCCCTGGCGTTTGACAATTAAAACACTTTATGGGTTTCTGATTATTCCCTCTATAGTATTGCTGTTCTGTCTCTACTGGCCTCGAATCCATTCTTCTTGAATGAAGGCTTGCTCCTATTTCTCCACTTCTTCTGTCCCTGACTCTGCTCATGAATGAGTTTGAAGTTGTCTGCAAAGATGCTGCCTCAAACACATCAGCGACTTGTCTTTCCCCAATATTATCCTGATATTGTTGGGTACAGATCGAATCTCTCCAACACCTCTCTCTTCACTATCTCTGTCTCCACTTGGTCCCCTGTACCGATTGATCTCATCCATCTGTCATATGCTCCCTTCAAATTTGCAGCAAACTCTTTGTAGCTTTCTTTGTCCTGCTTCCTACATTTCATGTACTTCTGCCTGTATGCTTCTGGAGTCAGAACATACTGCTTGAGTATATCTGCTTTCAGTGTAGCATAATCTGCTGCTTCCTTTAGAGGCAGAATATTCTATACTATATGAGCCTTTCCTGTGATCTCGCCACCTAGAATGACTGGCCATCTCTCCTTTGGCCATTTCAAGCTTTCTGCCTGCCTTTCAAATGTGCCAAAGAATTCTTCTACTGCCTCTTCAGAGAATTTCGGCACTCCCTGGTAGACCCTCAGATCTATAGGTTCATTCACACTCTCCCTTCTTCCAGCAGTTCCTGATTCTAACTCCAATTCTTTCATCCTAATCTCATGGTCAAAAAGCAGTATTTTCGTTTTCTCTTCTCGTTCAGCCTGCTCTCTGCGTTCTTCCCGCTCTCTCTCTCTCTCTCTCACTCTCTCTCATTGCGAGGATGATGCTTGTGTACCTTACCATCTCATTACACAGATTGTCTGTCGTGATGGTAGTTCTGAGATTTTGGGTAGAGCACGGTTATACAAAGCTCCAGGATTAGAACAGAATATATCCCATCCAACGTAAGCGAAGAGCAAAGGTTCACCCCTGTCTCGATCAAGTCTTCGAATCGAGCGTGGTTGGTAAATTTTTTTCTGCACGGTGACGGTTACATGTAACGAACCAAATCTTTTACAGACAAATTCAGTAACGCTAGTTCGTCGAGATCAAAATAGGAGTCTAAACCTTCCAGCAATGGTAGAATCTTGCCTGTCGTATAGATCCTGCGCAGATTTTTCATCTCACTTACTCAGTCACTTCACAGCGTAGCTGGGCAGACTTAACGGCGTCCATAGACAAATTCAAAGCCTATCAGACTGCGTCGATTACTTACATGCTAAGTCCAGGCTGCCAGCGGTGTAGATAGTCCTAGTACTCCACAAATATCACAAGTGGCATTGACGAGAATCCCTGTGTGCAAGGAAGGCAAAACAAGCCCACAAAGTCACTGAACATAGTGTTTTTGTCACAGAGCGAATGTTCAGGCTGCCGCCATTCGGCAATAGTCAATTCAATTTCTTTCTCATCAATGCAACTAGTGAAGGTAAAGGTAGTAGTTTTGTATAGCGACTCTACACCAACCCGAGGCGCTCAATCCGTTTTAAACTTAACTACCTGATCACTGGAACACTTGATCAACATTTTACATGCACCTGACAACAGACATACGACGCTCATTGTCACGCAGATCCCAGCACCACCTCCACTCCCCGAGCTGTCACTTCCACCGTTGAATCCTCTTGCTCATAGATCTTAATTTCGTCTAAATAACATGTGTAGTATTTATTCATACCCCTGTCTATCACAGTCTGAGAAATCTTCTCACTGTCTGGCAAAAATGAGACACAAATGCTGTCCGGAATACAACGCAACGAGTCAGTCGGTAACACGTCATTTCAGCGCCATCAATTCAGCGCCACCAAATTAGCGCCACCAATTCAGCGCGGTGTCTTTTCAGCGCCGTACATTTCAGCGCTGAACATTTCAGCGGTGAGTTATGACAAATAAGCCCTACTCTGAACGGATTCAGCTTTGTCATTCATAGTTTCCTGCAGGCTCCAGGCAGTAGTTTTCACGTGTGTATGCGCAGTAAATGAGGAAAATACGTGAAAACTCCCTGAAAAAAAAGACTTGTGAATTTTTGGATATGATTATAAGATCATAGGGAATGGCCTTATGAGCGAGTAAAATCATGGTAATATACTTCATACATGTGTTTAGAATAAAAATTGATCTGCTCTTTTCTATAATCGATACTTCCGATAGGTGGGTGGAATCATATACGGATAGATGAGTGTGTGGGTGGGTGGGTGGGTGTGTGGATGGATGTATGAAGTTCAAGTGACCTTGGCATGATTACGTCTATCAAATGAATGACTGATCTTCATGTGCACATCCCCTGTGAACCAGTAGTTTGAATATAATGTGACGTTTGAGCGGAACGCCTTATTTTATGCGCAGTTTTACATGCATGTACAGCCCCGCTGACGCCCGAGTTTAATACGTGGACATATACTCTGAAAGAATGCGTTGACTTGTACTCTGCTGAGTCACGACCATCACTAGGGACTCCAATAAACTTGAAAATGGCGTGTCTTTCGCATAGAAGCACATACAAACACACACACACACATACATACATACAAACACACGCACACGCAGACACATACACGCACGCACAAACATACACACACGCACATGCACACGCTCGCACACACACACAATACACACTCTCACTCACACACAAACACACACACACACACACACACACACACACACACACACGTATATATATATATATATATATATATATATATATATATATATATATATATATATATATATATATATACGCAGAGGTGTTCCATGGAGTGGGATGCAGCATATATTGCAGAGGTGTTCCATGGAGTGGGATGCAGCCTAGAACGCAGATGTGTTCCATGGAGTGGGATGCAGCCTAGATTGCAGAGGTGTTCCATGGAGTGGGATGCAGCCTAGATCTCGGAGATGTTCCATGGCGTGGGTTGCAGCCTAGAACGCAGAGGTGTTCCATGGAGTGTGATGCAGCCTAGATTGCAGAGGTGTTCCATGGAGTGGGATGCAGCCTAGATTGCAGAGGTGTTCCATGGAGTGGGTTGCAGCCTAGATTGCAGAGGTGTTCCATGGAGTGGGTTGCAGCCTAGATCGCAGAGGTGTTCCATGGAGTGGGATGCAGCCTAGAACGCAGAGGTGTTCCATGGAGTGAGATGCAGCCTAGAACGCAGAGGTGTTCCATGGAGTGGGATGCAGCCTAGAACGCAGAGGTGTTCCATGGAGTGAGTTGCAGCCTAGAACGCAGAGGTGTTCCATGGAGTGAGTTGCAGCCTAGAACGCAGAGGTGTTCCATGGAGTGGGTTGCAGCCTAGATCGCAGAGGTGTTCATGGAGTGGGTTGCAGCCTAGATCGCAAGGTGTTCATGGAGTGGGTTGCAGCCTAGATCGCAAGGTGTTTCATGGAGTGGGTTGCAGCCTAGATCGCAGAGGTGTTCATGGAGTGGGATGCAGCCTAGAACGCAGAGGTGTTCCATGGAGTGGGATGCAGCCTAGATCGCAGAGGTGTTCCATGGAGTGGGATGCAGCCTAGATTGCAGAGGTGTTCCATGGAGTGGGATGCAGCCTAGATCGCAGAGGTGTTCCATGGAGTGGGATGCGAGTTGTAGTCGTTCCACCCCTGGGATGTCCCTGTGATTAATTATTCTCACAATATTTTGTGCATTTATGTCAGGAGTGTTTTATAATTTCGCACTGTGGAATCATGCACCATTCCATACGTTATCTTTCTTCCACTGTGCAGATATAATATATTTAGCAACACTTTTGCCTCCGCGGAATTTTGTGTTTGCAGGCGAGGGCAGTTTCTGTGTATCATGTTTCAACTAATATCGTAACATTCACAGAGTGTAGGAACGGCACCCACGGAGCGGGTTGCACTTTGACCTGTGGAAACTGTGCAGGAAACGCCAACTGCGACAAGAAGACCGGCGCGTGCGCTGCCTGTCAGGAAGGGTTTGCTCTTCCTCTGTGTGCAGGTAGGCAGGAGAATGTACTAGACAGCTATCAGGTTAGGGTCTTCATACATGTGAATAGAAGATGCATCCCTCCTTCCGAATTTAAGAGCGACCTCGGGCCCCATTCTATTCGTTGATTGAATTGTTGTAAGACTGACCGGGCCAGCAGAGTGTCCACCAAGCGTGTCGAGGTGTCCCCTGACTGGGGAAGGCTCACCACCTCTTCCTCTCTCCAGGAGGGACGAGCTTGCCCTCTGCCAGTCCCGGATCAGCCAATGTGGGTAAATACCTTACTGAAGGTGCTAGACAATGCAATACCTCTATAATTATCAGGATTGTCACTCGGTCCACGTTTATGAATCGGTACAATAATAGCCTCTGACCAAACCTCAGGAAACACACCATAATCAAATATAGCATTGAACAGGTACAATA
>JAWQFJ010005593.1:12500-40000 GCA_034096865.1 Theodoxus fluviatilis | reverse complement strand
TCTACACTAGAACAAGGACTTACCTCCCTCCTCTACGGGTTTGCACATCGCCTTGGCGACGTTGCAGAACTGGGTCAGGAAGGCAGGGTTCGTACAGGTCATGAAAAACCTGGAAAGTGATGGAATTTGATTTTTCATTTTCCAGGCCTGGAAAATCATGGAATTTCAATTTAAGTCATGGAAAGTCATGGATTTTAATTTTTTTTTTAAAGAAAAAAATGTTTTCTAGGCTGTGCTTCGCGCGATACTCTCAATCTAGTTTTACACGCTGCGAACGGCAGGAAAACGTGCCCTTGCATCCCATTGGTTAATTTTGAAGGCTCGTTTGTCTTCTGCTTCCTGATTGGTTCTTTGGCTAGGTGACCTGGTTTCAATTCCACGCCGTTCGGGTCAGTTGGTTCAAACGAGGAGAAAGCGAAAAGAGCTTGTTTTGTTTGTGGTGCAGTGTTTCTTTGAGATTATCATCATGCCTGGAAAGTGTCGATTTCAAGACACTTGGACACGAGACGAAAAATACCGTGAGTGAGTCATGCGAGTGAAACTGAATGGGATGGCAAAGTGCCGATTTTGCACCAAAAAAAAAGAGTTTGATGTGTCCAGCATGGGAGAGACAGCCTTGAAAAGCCACATGAAAGGTATCGCGCACCAGGCGCGTGCTAAAAAACACCAAGAAGAAAAGAGCAGAAGTCAAACACAAATATCTGATTTTGTTCACACTGCAAAAAATGCTGAGAGTGCTTCAAAGGTGATGGTACCAGCTAGCGCTGCTACGCCGGTCGAAACTAGGCCTGCACCCACTGGCAGTGGCACTAGATCTACTGGGATTGACACTTTTTTTACAACGGGTGTATTGTGTGTGA
The DNA here is from genome assembly GCA_034096865.1 of Theodoxus fluviatilis. NCBI lineage: Eukaryota > Metazoa > Mollusca > Gastropoda > Cycloneritida > Neritidae > Theodoxus > Theodoxus fluviatilis. The sequence continues at coordinate 39,140 of JAWQFJ010005593.1, read as the reverse complement.
GTTTGGTCGTGCGCCATACACTTTTCTCTTTAAAACTGTCATGCATCACAGTAAGCTAAGTCATGGAAAATGTTATTGAGGCTCATGGAAAGTCATGGAAAAGTCATGGGATTTTGTATCTAAAAACATGTACGAACCCTGGGAAGGGCGGGCAGCGAGGGTAGTACTCGGAGTAGGTGGGCCCCAGCTCCAGGCAGATGAGCAGCATGCTGAGGCTGTAGAAGGCCATCCACCCACTGGCGTCGCCCTGCACCAGCAAGAGCGTGGAAGGCACAGACAGGTAAACACACGTTTTGAACTTCATTGTGTAAGTCTCCCCTCTCGACCCACTTTCACCAGTGCCCGAGAGCCTGGGGCGGGTTTCAAAATAGGTAGTCGATCTTGGTCGCAAGATCTTGCTTCGCAGTAAGAGCTAGCTAAAAAAGAAACTACCCAACGTGACGAAGTAATGCGCATACGTAGACGTCACGACAAGAGGTGAACTGGCCACATTTCAATGGCCGACGTGTTGCCGGTTCATTCAGAAAACGCTCTATTTCGAGATACTAGCAACCCATCCAAAGAAAATAGAAGCCATGCACAGCATTAATTTATCAAAGGTGTATGTTGAATGCATTAATAGATCGTGAAACCTCCTACAGTTTACACATCGAATGCAGGTCAACGCATCCACGACGAACTTTTGTCTCGAATCTTAAAAGCTAGGCACCTCTCAAGCTGCCTCGCTCAATCTACGCTCGTCTACGATTGGCTCGATAGCAAGCAAAGAATGAAACTGCCCATTCGGCGAGATCTACGTAGATCTACTGAGATCTTCGCATTTTGAAACCCGCCCCTGTGTTCAGTATTGTGTCAGAGCCTCGTTCTGACGCTCTCGGAGTTGTTCTGTGTTAAAGTGAATGCATTGATCAAACCACTTTTACCGAATCTGTGAAGAACTTAATTTGAATGCATTAGCTAGAAACCTGTCATAAACCAAATATGTACTGTTCGATTTATCAAGAGAAAAATTTACGTAAATCTTAATTTCCGAAGCTTTGACGCCTGAATGAAATAATATTGGGTTATTGAGCCACATCTCTTAGATTTAGCATAGGACAATATCATGGGTCCATCACGTCCATTGCTCTCAACACTTTCAGTGGAAAATTCCTCTTGACCATCATAATTGTTTCATCAAAGGATATCTATACACATCGAGCATGTCAAATCTTACACGGTTGCAAAAATTCACACCACAATAACACCCATAAAGAAGATATATTTTTGGTGTTGCTATCACTGTTCAACATTTATAATGAAATATTTAACTTAATGCAAAAAAGCATTTAAAACTGATAACTTTCACATGTCTTCTATGTCTACCAGTGCACAGAAACTTCAGTAGTGATTGAGAAGCAAGACAGCTGAAACATTTTTCCATTCGAAGTTTCAGCGTTTGCCAGGTTAGCGAATGTTTGTCTTTAAAAGGATTATGTACTCTGACCTGCTGCAAGAAGTGACCTTCAGGCAGGGTTTCGGAGCGGTTCATAACGCTGATGTTGTCCAGACCCAGGAAGCCCAGGTGCTAGAGGAAGGTGCCCTTTCCTCCGCTCTCCTGCTCGGTCCACCTGCAGCACCCACACACCCACACAATGAATCCTCAGAAGTCTTGCCATGAATCAAATGAATTCCGGTGTAAAAGTATATAGCTGCCTCTAATTATGGGTCTCTCTCATTATCTAAGTTACTTTGAAGATGTTATGTTCACGTTCGGCACTGCTACCTGCTTCAAAAGTCTTCAAATAGAATGAAAGAGGGAGTGAGCGACGTGGATTGGGGAACAATAGAAAGATAAGGTAAGACACTAAAAACTAATTAGACTTATTAGACTTATCATGCTAATTTTACTTTAAAATTACATTTATTTATCACGTTACATATGTTCTACTCTATATACGCCATTGCAACGCTGCAATGCTACATCGTTACATGAAGAACCACAAGACCTTTTCGAAACGACATCAGTTGTTAGATGTGGCTGGCTTAATACCAGCTGATGTGTTCACACGTCGCAATAAATATGCGTCAGCTTGACGGGGTAAATCGTCGTGAAAAATTTAAATTGTATTTCATCCGATGAAAATTAAAGTCAATAAATAAAGGACGTGAAGAAAGTGAATGAAGCTGGATGGATGGATGGATGAATTGATGATGTTTTATGGCCTATCAGCCTTTGAAGGCTATATAAGGCCAATAAGCACAACAATCACTACAACAGTTTAGAGTAAACGCAAGTCAAGTCACAGTGTCCCTAGTTATTCGCCTCTTACGAATCGCGTAGGGAGACGCGGTGGGTCAATTCTTACCCCGAACCCACAGGAGGATGAATGAAGCTGGACCTACCAGTCGCAGTTGACAAGTTTCTTGTAGCACCCCTCCAGGAAGAAGTGGTCATGAGTTGTCTCGAAGACTTGAAGACAGGTCTAGGGGTGCAGTGGCGGGTTGGCATCGTTTAACTCGCACGACGGCAGCTGCAACGCAGGTGACCAGTGGAGAAAGATGACAAAGGAACTGTTGCGTGCATTGCAAGGATAGAACAGTCTCAACTAAATGGTACTCAGAGAGGATATCTTCCATGGGCGATGTGAAAAGACAAATGTTTATATTCTACGGCATTTTAACACTTATCTTAGGTTTCTCCGGAATTCAAAGTAGTTTCCCCAATGGAATGTTGAGGAAAATTCACAAATTCAGAGTGATTGTCTACAAATGTATCAAATGCAAATCTAAAGCAGGAAAGCAATTTTCCAACCTAAATCCGTTTGGATGTGTGCCTCTTACAAGTTGCTCAACTTTTCAGACAAACATGACTTGGGCTTATCCTTCATAGGCTTGATTCTCGATAAATGAGACGCATTATGCATCAGTTATGTTTCATTCCCACACAGTGCAGTCTATACTGTAAGTCATATCGACTCAATTCTTCCTGGCTTCTTACAAAACGGTCATAGAGTTTATATGACATGACAGCGAGGTTCCGATAATGGTTGGGCGGGAGCCGTCACCAAGCAGACGCCACCCACCAGGCATTTAGGGTGCATATAGCGGTCAGAGACGAAAAGACGAAGCTGCTGCATGGCAAACTCCTTGTCCACTCTCGAACAAGACACCACGTGGAAGGCCTGGTCTCAGGGAGCGTACTGACGTCACACAGATCAAGGTCACGTGTCATGAACGCAGGTCAAAGTAAAAAGGTTGAGGTTATGGCTTGAGAAGACTACGAGCCTTTGTTTGAAATACTGGTCACCGATCAAACTTGTATTTTGTTTGGCAATGCACAAAACGTTAGCACAAAAAGAAGTAGCATACGGCCAGAGCTGCTCGGCGCCGCCATTACCAGCTGGAATGCCTGACTGATTAGCTTTTAGGGCCTGCTACAGTAGCTCAGCCAGGTAACGTGTACTGTGGCTGGTTTGTTTGAGAATGCAAAAGACATTATCTACACTTTCACTTAATCAAAAGCCACTTAGGAAAAATAGTGATACTGCATCTGTATATTTTCCTAAGCTTATCATGACATCACAACCAAATGTACTTAATTATATTTTATTCAAGATGAATCAAATATGACTGCTGACGAGCATATCCCTTTGTAATAAATACGACAAACGTCATGTGCCAAATTATCATTCAAATGCACTCCCGCACATACACACACGTGTATTCACACACACACAGACACGTACACACACATGTATTCATACACGCACAACGTACACTCACATATATTCACACACGCACAGACACGTACACACGTACAGATACACGTACACACACGTACAGATACGCGTACACACACACGCACACACACACGCGCGCACACACGCGAGCACACACGCGCACACACACGCGCGCACACACGCGCGCACACACGCGCGCACACACGCGCGCACACACGCTCGCACACACGCACGCACACACGCACACACACACGCACACACACACGCACACACACGCACACACACACGCACACACACACGCACACACACACGCACACACACGCACACACACATGCACACACACGCACACACACACGCACACACACACGCACACACACACGCACACACACACGCACACACACACGCACAGACACGTACCCACGGGAACTCCCACTTGTCAGGCACCAGGATGATGTCCTTGTTGTGGAGATGGTGCCAGTCCTCCAGACTTCTGGACTCCGGCATACTCTCATGCTTCTTCTGCAGCTCTGTACAAAGTGAAAGTAAAGGTGCTTTTTATATAGTGACTTATCCAATTCGTGGATGCTCAAATCACACAGTTCTACCCCCTGTTCATCGGGCTACTTAATTGTCATCTCTCCAATATCACACTCAGTGGATGATTCTAATAAGTTGCTGTTGAATGTGCCAGAGTTTTTCTCCTAAAACCTTCCCCTGCCCCCACGTGATGACCTCGTGGTCTAGGGGAGGTAACCCGAACAGCCTGATGAGGGTTTCAATCCCTACCATAGATCCAGACTGTCGGACCTCATGTCTCGTCTCAGTTCTACCAGGAAAACTGCAGCTACGCGGCAGCTGGACGTGATGCTTACAGAGCGACGAGATCCTCCAAATCTCACGGTGTAGCAGCCCACAAAGTGAAAGTGCTGGGCAGACTGAAGGGCTTTGGTCCCTGGTGCTAAACCACGTCAAGTCCTCGATAAACTGTTATCACGTCGTGGCGGGAAGCACGTGCAGCATGACGAATGTGTGCAAGCGTCGCCAAACGTGTAACCCAAGCACGATTTTTCCGAGATTCTGCTCTGGTGTGGAGTGTGCAGTTGGTGTTGGAGCCATGACTGGAACTATCCAGATCGAACGAATGAATAAACGAACGAAAAGACGAATGAATGAATACGAACTAGCGAATGAATGATGGATGAATGATGGGTTGATGGATGAAGGAATGATGAAGGAATGAAGGAATGAATGACGACTGACTGACTGGACTGACTGGACTGACTGGCCTTGACTGGACTTACTTGACTGACTGACTGACTGACTGAATTTTTATAGCCTGTCACCCCTCGAGCAGGTTAGAGTAAGATCAACTACAGTCTCAATTTCCCCAAGCTATTCGCCTGTAACATATAGCGTAGGGAGGGAGGGAGTTTAAGGGTCTATCAGCATTGTAGGCTATATAAGGCTATAACGTTTATATACACTCATCTTTACCAAGGTATAAAAAATACTCCACAACAGTGGAGTCAATTACGATTCAACTAACCAGTCACACGAAATCCATTATATCGAGTCCCACTGCCCATCAGCCCGCGGAGGCTCGCTTAAGGCCTTCGCACACGAGGTAATTACACACGCCACACACGGACTGACACAAATCTCCCAATGGCAGAGCGCTACTGACGCCTTTGCTCCACTACTGCCAGCCGTGATTGGCTGCCACAATGACGCTTGCGAGATTGCCAGGGTAAAATCGCCTCGTGTACGACGGCTTTTAGGGAAATTTGGCGGGTCTATTCTCACCCCAAACCTGCAGGAGGCCAGAACTGAGCAGAAAAAGATTGCTCTGCTGTATGCATGCACCACCGCTACCGTTTCGCAAAGTGGGGCATTCTGGCCGAGTCAAACGCTGTGGGTTGAGGGGTAAGGACAGACCCACCACGTCTCCATACTCGATTCTAACGCAAAATAAAAAGCTGCCTTTGATGTGGGTTTTTTTTCCAGCGGCTTGCCTGTGACATTCTAATCATATATCTTTATTTGATAATGAAGTAAACACGATGTACATGTATGTCTCCGCTCGTTGCGATGTGCAAATAATAAATTTGGAACAATCAGTTTTTAAACTTTCTTCACCCTTCTCCCCCCTCAGTCTCATTTTTTTTTCTTCCCCTGTCTTCTCTTGGCCGGAGAGCAAAAGAAGCCGACCTCTCTTCCCATGCATATCTTACAAGGCGAATGCCCTCGGAAATGAGGACTTGCTCTCTCCCCACATGTGAATTGTCTAATTTGACTTGGAGGCAATCAAGGTCGATAGGCCGTAAAGTCTTATCCACCTGTGCATTCAGCCATGCACCCAATCCTCCATCCCTCTATGCATTCGTCCATGCAACCCTCTCCTTCCATCCACTCATGCATCCGCGCATAAATCCATCCGTGTGCGTGTGTGCGCGTGCATGTATGCAAGCACGTCAGTCAATATCGCCCATACTTTTGACTGGGGTTAGGATTTCGATATTCCTCGATGTGGATACCAGAGTACCAATATAGCGACTTTCCATCCATTCATGGGTGCTCTAAATGCTTACTTTTCCCCCTCGTCATCGGGTTGCTCTCTTCACTCTAACACATCTCAACTCCCTGGGGAGCCTGCAGTCGAAATTAATTTTCCCAAATTTTTCAGCTCCGCCCTCACGGGTACCGGTTTTACTCCTGGGTAGAGAGTAGCATTGTGAATAAAGTACCTTGCTCAATGCAGCTCGACCACTCCAGCTTCGAACACCGCACCCACAAGCCGCAAGCGACTGCAGTTCAAAAGTGCTAACCAATCGGCCACGTGACCTTCATCAACCTTACATAGCCTGCAAGGACTAACAGGCCATAAAAGCTCATTTAATTCTGTATGATTAGCATCTCTGTTCATAACAAAAGACCAGTTTGAATGTAAAGATTTTAATGTGAAAACGACAGGATACAGGGTGCAAAAAGATCAATGTGCAGGTTTCAAGAACAAACATTTTGCGAAAACCTGGGAACACGTAACTCACATTCAACAGAAGATTTGCATTGACAAAAGGGTAAATGAAAATTTCTTAGCAAGAGCAGTTAAAGTAGTTGTTCAACTAGTATTATCAAGAAGACATTTTTAATGGAGTCTTAATCCAATGGGCAGGAGACTCCGGATACCATCACTATGATCAGTTTTGATGCAAATTATGTCGGGGAAATCTCTTGCCGAAGTTGGGTTGTCGGGTCCATTGTTGCACAGGTGCGTATTCCTTCTCCAAGTCACTCTATCCGCGCCAGAAAACTGGTATAAGGCGGTGCAAGCTGCTACCTGGCAACACGCGATAGAGGAACTTTTCAACATCGTCGTGGAAACTTGCAGCTGAATTCCAGAACCTTGCATTAGTTACGTGCCTTCTTTGCTCCGACGTAAGTCCCGTTGCTTGTTAAGACGCAAATTACCAGCAGCCCTGTTACCTGAATGCTACAGCACCTACCTGAATACTATCGACTTGCAATCCCGTTATTTAAAACGATCCGTTGTATCAACTTTAAGGACCATGTAATTTCCACGAGAAGGACGCACGTTCAAACGTTGTCCACTTCATGATAGCATCGGGCAGGTAGAGACGTTAATTTAATAAATATGCCAGTGAAAGAATTGATAAAAAGAAAGTGTTAGTGACATAAACGCTATATTACAGGAGTTGATATCTACAATACATATACTACAAAGTCACGCAAGGGCAGCACCAATTATACATCAAGTTCACGACATCTTTTCTATGAACGTAATAAAACGTTTACATCAGTGGATTTGATCTTCAATAACGAAGTTTTAGAACCATCGCCAGAAAGAGTCCTTTAAGTTTCTTACAAAAATTTACTAATAAGTTTTACTGGATAGATAACACTAACAGCAAGAGCAAGATAAGGATAGTTACCTTTGGCAATAGTATACGGTAAGACAGATCTTAACTGAAGCGCAGAAATTTATAGCTCATGTACATTCTAAATACAGATCTAGGAATAGGATGCATTTTCATATCAAGTTCATACAGTCACAACTATCACTGAAACGTTCTCAGTCTGGGAACAAGGAATAAACCATATATACATAATACAGAGTCAGCTTCCACCACTTTTCTCACGAGAGCCAAGAAAACTGTTCATAGGACTGGCACCACGCAGTGCCAACCTCTTATGTACAAGGCTTCGCGGACGAAGTCTCCGCATAGCCAGAGAGGGAACAGCGTACATAAATAAACCTGCTGGGGAAACTGGAAAGAAGAGAGCCACAGTTACGTTACACACAAATAAACCTAATGTCACACCTAACGTCACCCACTGCTATAAAGGCAATTGGCCGCTGTCAGTAGGATTTGTGGAATCTGTAGAATTTGAAGGGGCGTTTCTTTGCGGCTGGGTGAATATCAGTAAGGAGTATGCCAACGGGGGCGTCTCAACGGATGTCATTCCGGAGATTAGGGTAAGCACGAAGGGGGTCGCACCGCGGATCCATCGGGAGGGGAGGGACCGGTTTGAGGGGGGGGAGGCCGCGGCGGTTGGGGCGCGAGGGGAGCATGGCAGGCTGCGGCCACTCGCTGGGACCGCGGCTTCCCTGGACGCCAAGCTGGGGCCATCCAAACCTGGGCTGTCCGGGGCGGGGGCGATCAAAGGGTCCGACGCCCTCCTCAAGGTGCATGCCCCTCTCGCCCCCGTGGATGACGGGCCTCTCCCCAGGCCTGTCGTGGGGCTGCCACTGGAAGTGGCCTTCAGGACGGCCGCCATAGGACCTCGGAGAGTCGAAGAACATGTCCCGGTCCCGGTCCCGGCCCTGCAGGCCAGAGGTCAGAGGTCAGGAATTGGGGTTTTGTGGTGATGTGTTAAGCATGACTTGGAAAACGCTTTGGGAGAGTATGGTCTAAAACTAGTGACTGGGTTCACGAAAAGACAAAGGCAAAACACAACATATAACAAGAAGGGCAAAGCCCATACGACTCACATGCTCGACCTTGACCTTTACAAGACCTTGACCTTCAGGTGACCTTCAAGGTCAAGGCCAATCAACTACACCTAGCAATGACATCATACACTAAACTAAGGAATGCTTTACACATTTTTCCTACCAAAATACATGTGGCCTTAACACAAGGTCAAGGTCATTCAAGGTCATGCAACACAAAGCTGTTAATTCAAGACATAGGAAGCACAATGGTGCTTATTGGCACTTTCTACCATGAGATATGGTCACTTTTAGTGGTTCACTACCCCATTTTGGTCACATTTCATTAGGGTCAAAGTGACCTTGACCTTGATGATATGTGACCAAATGTGTCTCATGATGAAAGTATAACATGTACCTCACATAATTATTAAGTTTGAAACAGTTATCTTCCATAGTTCAGGGTCAAGGTCACTTCAAAATATGTATACAATCCAACTTTGAAGAGCTCCTGTGACCTTGACCTTGAAGCAAGGTCAACCAAACTGGTATAAAAAATAGGGCTTATTTTGCCCTATATACCATGTATAGGTGAGGTATCCAATCTCAAAAACGTCAGAGAAAATTGAGAAAATGTGAAAAATGGCTGTTTTTTAGACAACATTTATGGCTCCTGCGACCTTGACATTGAAGCAAGGTCAAGTCACTATGTATGTTTTTTGAGGCCTTATCATACACCATCATGTCAAATTGGGTGTTGATAGACTTAATAGTCTCCGAGAAAAATCCAACGTTTAAGTTTTTTACGCCCGGACGGACGGCCGGACGGCCGGACGACACGGGTGAGTACATAGACTCACTTTTGCTTCGCATGTGAGTCAACAAAATTACATCCACTGCCCGATTCATCAATATTGCAAGCTGTCGTGCAGAGCATCGATTATCACTTCAATCATTATTTCATGTGTTTTAAGCATTGCAATCCTCCTTGCGTTGTCGACAACGCGCAGATATTAAGATAATTTAGGCATCCGTGTTTTTTTTAAATGGTAAAGGTGTGTCTTTTACATCTAATTCATCTGTCGTACCTCGTCACCTCAATTGCCCACTACACGAATTTACGGATCGAACATCTCCAGCAAAATAATACGACATCGTTTGGACCGACTCATAAACCAGTAACGCCATTTTCAGGCAACAATGCATTTAAGTCATGCACCCCGTTGTCTGCGCCTGTTTTGTTATTCCACTTAATAAGGCAGCCCTCAGTTTATGGATAAGCGCAAAACCTAATCTACTAGAGGCAAAGTGATTTTTAGAACGTTATCTTTATACCAAACAACTGATTTTCAAGTTGATATCTTGCATCATCCAAGCATAACATGCAGTGGATGAAATGTGCCTCACACACTGATACCCCCCAGTGGCATATGCGGCTTGGGGCCGCCCGTGTCTGATCTTCTGAAGTAGGACCCGAGAGTTCGGCTGAGAGGTGCCAGCTGAAGATGGGGGGGGGGGGGGGGGTGTCGTGCAGCAGCTGCTATTGTGTAAACTGAGTTATGAGATTCCTTTGTGTTTTGGAAAACTGTCCTTAGCGAATCTGTACTGAATTGCAAAACTAGTATTTCTACACGAGGCCTGTTGGAAAAAGCAACATTTATTTGCACTTTCCATATGTTCCTCATTTGTAATGTCCGAGTGCTGAGATACAGGCTAACAAAATTAAACATACTTACCTCGCTCGTTTCCTTTTCAGGACTAGGCGATCAAACGGAATTGTCAGTGTATGGTTATACTTCATGAGCATAAAGGTTTTAGTCACGGGGAGGTCAGTTACAGCTGAAATCCGTGAATCCATAATGGTCGCAAAAATTAGTCAAATTGATCAAAACTATCAAAACAAGTAAAGTGATTAATTCAATTTGCATTAGATGTTCGAACAATGACATCTGGTTATCAGTCTCAAAATGAACGACAGGTGGGTTAGTGTTTTAGTACTGCACCAAACAAATACGCGAAATTAAAATCAAACGAATTAGAAAGATAAATGTTATGTACTCACTGTGGAGCAGTGCTATGCGACCTGCATAAAGGGATATTGGCAAATGTACCGAATAGCCGTATATGTTTGCTCATATCACAGGGCTTCAAGATACTGTTCAAATTGTTTAAATTTAATCAGTACTTCGGGAAAAAATTCTACGCTATCACTTTATGCAGGTCGCACATCGACATGTGTTTATATATCTTGTCAAATCGGATAGCCTTTTTAAGAAACACGACATCCGACAAATTACCAATTCAGTCAACAATAAAATGTGATGAGACGATGAGACGAGCTGAAACATGGTGCATCTCTACAGGAAGTCATCAAGGTGCAGATGCATGCATTGGTGATCTACCGAGGGCCAAGTAGAAGGCAAGGCGAGAAGGCCAACACTGGGGAGGGGGAGGACGAGGACTGCAGTTGCAACTCACCCGTCTGCCGCCCGGCCCCCCACGGCCACCGCGACCTCCCATGTGCTCATCCTCCCTGCGGCCCTCGGGCCCACCGGGACGCCCGAACTTCTCGTCCCCTCCCTGGCCGCCAGAGAAGTGAGGACCAAAGCGACCGTCCCCGCGCTGGCCCGGGTTTTGGGAGCGGGACCAGCTGCGCTGATCAGAGTCGCTGTTGCGACGATTGCGTCCCTCCCGCCGGTTGGACCCGCTACCTGGGCCGCTGCCCCCTCCTCGCTCCTGATCGGACCTGCCCAGGTTGCCGCGGCTGTCATGGCGACGCTTGGTGCCCGGAGTGATGGTTAAGTGATCTTCCTCCCTACCCTGGCCGCCCTGTTGCCTCTGCTGCGTGTCGCCCCCTCCGTTGCTGCTGTGCAGCAGGTTGCTGGTGGAGCGGGAACCGCGGCGGTTCTGGTTCTGGGAGAAACGGGCGCGCTTCAGCTCGGGAGATCCGCTGGTGCGCTCTACCTCCTGCAGGACGATATTGACCGCTTCCGGTTTCTCTCCCTTGCCCTGCTTTTTGCCCTTGCCTTGACCTTTGGCCTCGCCCTTCTCGCCAGCTGAAGATTTTCTGGCTGGGGACTCCGTTTTGTTGGGAAGGACGTCCCTGGACAGCAGGAACAGTCTCTGCTTGACGAGGGCAGCCTGAGAGTTGGGGTGACCGCCAGAACCAGGACGAGGTGAGGGCAGGGGAGTGTCTGCCTTGGCGCGAGTGGTGGCCTCCGCATCTGCAGCAGACGGCTTGTTCCCGGTCTGGTGACCCTTGCCCTTGCCACCTTCACCTTCCCCGCTCTTGTTTCCCTTTGTGTCTCCGTCAGATGTTTCCTTGTCTTCCTCGTCAGACTTGTTCAATTCCGCAGCTTCAGTCGTCTCCGACTGTTTATCTTCATGTACATTAGTTTCCATCGGCTCGTGCAACTCCTTTGCCGAGTCTTCCTTATGGGCCCCATATTCTTCCACCTCGGTTTCTTCCTCTTTCTCCAAAGGCTCTGCGACAGGACTGGGAGGTCTCTCAACTCCATCTTCTTCGGCATCTTCATATTTTTCTACAATTTTCGCTGTGGCTTTCGAAGAAGTTTCTGGGCTGAAAGCATGTCGATCCTGAATCTCTCTCATCGTCTGAGCAGACACATTGGCGTCCCTAAGTTCGTCCTTGCTGGCTTTCTCTGCCACTTTCAAACGCTGCAGCTGGTGTCGAATCTCGGATATCATCTTCTGCTCGGGGCTGACCGTATCTATGGCAGAATCAAGTGGATGACAGTTTACCTCCTGTATGGGCAGTGTCAGCCTTGGGCTCTGGATCTCAAAGTTCTCGGCGTTCTGGTGGTCTGTGTTAAAGGTCAGTGTTGTGCTCGCGTCTTGCAGCTCCGTGGGACCAACTGCAATGCTATCGAACCCGACAGCCTGAGTAGCAGTTTCCTCCGTCGTCTCGTTGCTTTCGGCGATTGTCGTCAACGTATACATTTCAGGCAGACTCTCCGAGTCCGACTCGCATTCTGCCAGTATTCCCTCTATGATGTCCTGCAGAGTGTCTGACGAGTCAAACTCCGAGGACAGAGCGTCGGTGCTGCTGGTGATGTGGCTTGTGGCGCTCGGAGAGCGCGAGTCGGCCACGTGTTCGTCGACTGCTTCTGCAGCAAAGTCGCGCTGAAGCTCGGTCTTCAGTAACTCAACTTCTTCGTCATCCATCTCCATCCCGTCCAGCGCTATGTCCATGAACCCATGCTCTTCCGTCTCCTCAATGCAGCTCAGCTTCGGGTGACGCGAATCTTTCCCGGTGTCGGTGTGTGCGGCCAGGGGGAGCTCCCGAGCAGAGCACTCCTGCAAAGTCGGGACAAGGGTAACCGAGCTGAGGGTTACGTACCAGGAAACTGGGGCAGGGACGTGGCTCGGTTGATCGGAATCGGCAGGAAGCTGTCCCCTGGCGCCTTGCTCTTCAAGGGCAGCCTGGCTGCAGGGCGTCTCCTCCACTGCGACGGGAGGTGCTGCGGCGTGTCTCTGGTCAGTCCCCTCTTCGACCAGGGCCTCTTCAACCGCTGCAGGCGTGGCGCCCTGTACTGGGGGTATATCGTCACCGACCTCCTGCAGTCCTTCATTCTCGCCTGCAGCAACTGCAGGAGAAACGCTGTCCTCAGGGGCAGTATTGTCGTCAGAAACTGGCCCCTGCTCCATCTCCGTCCCTTCCCTCGCCTCTGATCCGTCCTTTACTGAGGGGCTGAAAATGGAAGGAAACAAATGAAATAATGAAGAATGAATGAAGAATGGAGAATGAAATACTTCATGGATGAATTCACGGATGAATTCGCGGCTGAATTCACGGATGAATTTATGGATTAACTTATTACTTCACTGATTAATTTATGGATGAAGAAATGGATGAATGAATAAAGGTTTACGGACGAAAGGTCGATGTAGGCTAGGGAAGGCCATTGATTATGATCATCATACAAATAATCCCAGTAAGTCAAATCCTTACTTCCGTCGTTATTCGCCCATACACATTGCGTAGGAAATGAATGAATGGAGTTTTACGGCTAATTAGCGTCTGTAGGCTATACAAGGTCATGAATCACGAAATCGATCGAACTAGTTAGAGTAACACAAGTCAAGTCTCGATTTCCTTCGTTATTCGACTTTTATGAATCACTTAAGGAGGAGCGGTGGGTTCGTTCTCACCCCCAACCCAACCCACAGGGGTTAATGAGAAGTTGTAGGGTATGTGAGGTAATGGACTACCTTTGGTGTTGGAATATGAGCGTTTCAGTCAATTTATCTTTCACCCGTTACCAATTGCACGATAACTTACACTTTCTTATCATCATCTACAGCGGTAGAAAAGGAACACAAGACAACAGACGGGGGAGAGATTAGAGACAGTGGAGAATAGTGAAGGTCAAGGATGTGGGGTGAAAGGGCAAAATCAAACAGGAGCCAGAGAGTGCTCACTACAAAGCTACGAGAATCGGGAATAAAGAGATCTCACTCGTCCTGTGGAGCTGGTGGGGAATTCTCCTGTCCCATGTCACCAGAGGAGGGGCTAGAGGCAGATCTCGTGTCCTCGTCACCAGGACCTCCTGACCCGGAATCGCCAGGCCCCGAGCCTCCAGGCCCCGAGCCTCCAGGCCCTTGGGGAGGGGGTGATGGTCTGACAAAATAAATGTCTCAAGGAGCGATGGAGTGTAGTGATGGAGTGTAGTGATGGAGTGTAGCGATGGAGTGTAGCGATGGAGTGTAGCGATGGAGTGTAGCGATGGAGTGTAGCGATGGAGTGTAGCGATGGAGTGTAGCGATGGGGTGTAGCGATGGGGTGTAGCGATGGGGTGTAGCGATGGGGTGTAGCGATGGAGTGTAGCGATGGAGTGTAGCGATGGAGTGTAGCGATGGAGTGTAGCGATGGAGTGTAGCGATGGAGTGTAGCGATGGAGTGTAGCGATGGAGTGTAGCGATGGAGTGTAGCGATGGAGTGTAGCGATGGAGTGTAGCGATGGAGTGTAGCGATGGAGTGTAGCGATGGAGTGTAGCGATGGAGTGTAGCGATGGAGTGTAGCGATGGAGTGTAGCGATGGAGTGTAGCGATGGAGTGTAGCGATGGAGTGTAGCGATGGAGTGTAGTGATGGAGTGTAGTGATGGAGTGTAGTGATGGAGTGTAGTGATGGAGTGTAGTGATGGAGTGTAGTGATGGAGTGTAGTGATGGAGTGTAGTGATGGAGTGTAGTGATGGAGTGTAGTGATGGAGTGTAGTGATGGAGTGTAGTGATGGAGTGTAGTGATGGAGTGTAGTGATGGAGTGTAGTGATGGAGTGTAGTGATGGAGTGTAGTGATGGAGTGAAGTGATGAAGTGTAGTGATAGAGTGTAGTGATGGAGCGAGTGATGGAGCTAGTGAAGGAGCGAGTGAAGGAGCGAGTGATGGAGCGAGTGATGGAGCGAGTGATGTAGCGAGTGATGGAGTGTAGTGATGGAGTGTAGTGATGGAGTGTAGTGATGGAGTGTAGTGATGGAGTGTAGTGATGGAGTGTAGTGATGCAGTGAGTGATGGAGTGTAGTGATGGAGCGAGTGATGGAGCGAGTGATGGAGCGAGTGATGGAGTGTAGTGATGGAGTGTAGTGATGGAGCGAGTGAAGGAGCTAGTGAAGGAGCGAGTGAAGGAGCGAGTGATGGAGCGAGTGAAGGAGCGAGTGATGTAGCGAGTGATGGAGTGTAGTGATGGAGCGAGTGATGGAGCGAGTGATGGAGCGAGTGACGGAGTGAGTGATGGAGCGAGTGACGGAGCGAGTGACGGAGCGAGTGACGGAGCGAGTGACGGAGCGAGTGATGGAGCGAGTGATGGAGCGAGTGATGGAGTGTAGTGATGGAGCGAGTGATGGAGTGTAGTGATGGAGCGAGTGATGGAGCGAGTGATGGAGCGAGTGATGGATCGAGTGATGGAGCGTGTGAAGGAGTGAGTGATGGAGTGTAGTGATGGAGCGAGTGATGGAGCGAGTGAAGGAGCGAGTGATGGAGCGAGTGATGGAGCGAGTGAAGGAGCGAGTGAAGGAGCGAGTGAAGGAGCGAGTGAAGGAGCGAGTGAAGGAGCGAGTGAAGGAGTGAGTGAAGGAGTGAGTGAAGGAGTGAGTGAAGGAGTGAGTGAAGGAGTGAGGGAAGGAGTGAGTGAAGGAGTGAGTGAAGGAGCGAGTGATGGAGTGAGTGATGGAGTGAGTGAAGGAGTGAGTGAAGGAGTGAGTGAAGGAGTGAGTGAAGGAGTGAGTGAAGGAGTGAGTGAAGGAGCGAGTGAAGGAGTGAGTGAAGGAGTGAGTGATGGAGCGAGTGATGGAGCGAGTGATGGAGCGAGTGGTGAGCGAGTGATGTGATGGAGGGAGTGAAGGAGTGAGTGAAGAAGTGAAGGAGTGACTGAAGGAGTGAACGAGTGAACGAATGAAAAAACCCTGAGTGAATTGATGAACGAACAAAACGAACGAACAAAGGAACGACAAACGAAAAAAAGAACAGACAAACACCTTAATTACTGACTGATGAAGCTGTAAAATCTAGCAACCTTTGTGGGTTATGCAAGGCTAGTGACCACTGAAAACACTGGAGCTGGTTAGAAAAAAAGAGCAGATCAAGGCTCAATGTTTCTAGATATTTCGCCGTTTGCCAATGAAGCAGCTTCAACACTCATTGCAATCAGATGCAAAATCCCTGCTTCAACACTCATTGCAATCAGATGCAAAAACCCTGCTTCAACACTCATTGCAATCAGATGCAAAATCCCTGCTTCAACACTCATTGCAATCAGATGCAAAAACCCTGCTTCAACACTAATCATTGCAATCAGATGCAAAAACCCTGCTTCAACACGCGTTGCAATCAGATGCAAAAACCCTGCTTCAACACTCATTGCAATCAGATGCAAAAATCCTCCTTCAACACTCATTGCAATCAGATGCAAAATCCCTGCTTCAACACTCATTGCAATCAGATGCAAAAACCCTGCTTCAACACTAATCATTGCAATCAGATGCAAAAACCCTGCTTCAACACTCATTGCAATCAGATGCAAAAACCCTGCTTCAACACTAATCAATGCAATCATGCAAAAACCTTGCTGCATGCGACAGCAACAAAGCAGCAACACTCACACGTTATCAGCTGGCTGCGTGACGATAGCATCGTCCGGACACACGCATGGATCATCACTGACGATGTTTTCAGATGGGCAGTCGACTTCCTTGTTGCACCCTCTACATCTGTACAGCTCCTCGGAATAGCGCTGAAAATCAAAATCGAATTGTCCGTGTCGAGCAGGTCCACGCTTTCGTGACTGACAGTACATTCAGCCACAGGCCGCAGAAGTTTGACTTTAAAACAGCACTGCAATGGTGAAAGTAATGCTAAGCCGCCTTTCCATTTCTTATTTTGCGTCTCCGTGCAGTATTCCCTGCCTTTGAATCGCAACAGCGAAATTAGTAAACTCATGGGAGGCAGTATAGGGGTCCTTTTTAGACATCCCTAGAACAGGATGGAGTTTTAAAAACCGTTGCGTCGTTTTCCCACTATCTTTGGTTAAAAGGCAAATGTTACAAATCATATCTATCAGGATACATGCAATTCAGACTGGAGAATAAGTCTGCATCTGCTTAAATGCACACGAGTAGGTATTCTATTTGCGAGCAAGCTTGCTTTCTTCTGTATTTGATGTAGTACCATTGAAAGCCATAAAAGGACGATGCAGTATTTAGATTAATTGCGGCATGAACTACTGCGGCATGAACAAACAAAAGTCACATCAACCTTACCATGAATTAATGGATGGATGGAATGGAAATGTTACGCCCTCTCAGCCTTTGTAGGATATGCAAGGTCATTGATCTCAAAAATCACGAGCTGATCGGAGTAAGAGCAATAGAGTCCTAATTTCCCAAGACATTGGCCCTTTACGAATCTGCTAGAGAGAGGCGATGGATCTTATTCTCATCCATAACCCACAGGAGGAATAGCCTCACCACGCCATAGCGATTCCGGGTGATAGTTGTGACAGGTTCCTCCTTGGGGACGACCTGGTTCCAGTCGAACTTGAACTCCTGGGACAAACTGTCGTGCAGCCTCAACAGTGGCCTGCCACCACCCACGTTCTCCTCCCTCCTGAAGAATCCGTCATTGCACAGGACCTCCCAGTGCCACTTCCAGTCTCGCTCATAGCGGTCCAGCCTCGTCGTGAACCTGCCGGCAGTCAAGTTGGCTGGTTGGGTGGGCAGGTGGATGGATGGGTTGCAGAGTGGGTTGCAGAGTGGGTTGCAGAGTGGGTTGCAGAGGGGGTTGCAGAGTGGGTTGTAGAGTGGGTTGCAGAGTGGGTTGCAGAGTGGGTTGCAGAGTGGGTTGCAGAGTGGGTTGCAGAGTGGGTTGCAGAGTGGGTTGCAGAGTGAGTTGCAGAGGGGGTTGCAGAGTGGGTTGCAGAGTGGGTTGCAGAGTGGGTTGTAGAGTGGGTTGCAGAGTGGGTTGCAGAGGGGGTTGCAGAGTGAGTTGCAGAGGGGGTTGCAGAGTGGGTTGCAGAGTGGGTTGCAGAGTGGGTTGTAGAGTGGGTTGTAGAGTGGGTTGCAGAGTGGGTTGCAGAGTGGGTTGTAGAGTGGGTTGTAGAGTGGGTTGCAGGGTGGGTTGCAGAGTGGGTTGTAGAGTTGGTTGTAGAGTGGGTTGCAGAGAGGGTTGCAGAGAGGGTTGTAGAGTGGGTTGCAGAGAGGGTTGCAGAGGGGGTTGCAGAGTGGGTTGCAGAGGGGGTTGCAGAGTGGGTTGCAGAGGGGGTTGCAGAGTGGGTTGCAGAGTGGGTTGTAGAGTGGTTTGCAGAGTGGTTTGCAGAGTGGGTTGTAGAGGGGGTTGTAGAGGGGGTTGTAGAGGGATTTGCAGAGTGGGTTGCAGAGGGGGTTGTAGAGTGGGTGGATGGATGTGGGTGGATGGATGGGTGGGTGGATGGATGGGTGGGTGGATGGGTGGGTGGATAGATGGATGGGTGGAAGGATGGATAGGTGGAAGGATGGATGGATGGGTGAAAGGATGGATGGATGGGTGGGTGGATGGATGGGAGGATGGATGGATGGATGGATGGATGGATAGATGGATGGATGGATGATGGATGGATGGATGGATGGATGGATGGGTGGGTGCGTGGAAGGATTGGTGTATGGGTGCATGGAAGGATGGGTGCATGCATGCATGGATGGGTGGCTTGATGTATGTGTTCATGGATGGATGGGTGCTCGGAGGGATAAATGGATGTATACTTGTATTCAGAAGCATGTAGCTGGATGGATGGATGGATGGATGGACAGATGAATGCTTGCCCATGAGCCTTGGAAGCTATGCAAAGCAATTGACTACTTGAAAGACATTGGTTGCGATACACACGTCTCCATATCGCTGTCAACCATATGAATCGCAGGGAGATGTGGTGGGTCTATTCTTACCCCGACCCACGTACGGCTGGCATGAGCGAGTGCTTGCATGAGTGAATGCTTAAGTGGAGTGCATGGATGGATGTTTAATGACCCATCAGCCTGTGTAGGCTATGTAAGGTCAATAAACAAGAGTTGATTAGAGTAAGAGCAAAGCACTTTTCCCACCCTTTCGCCTCTTACTTACAGCGCAGAGAGCGCGGCGGGTCTGTTGCTACCCTCATCTCATGGGGAGAATGGAGTGAAGAAAAACGACATGAGCTAGAGGGAGTATCAATAAATAGTGGCCAAATGATTTAATATATAACGACTTAGATTTTCCGAGAACACCTTTCTCCTCCACGAATGTATGAATGGGCTTTTTAAGGTCTGTCAGTCTGTGTAGGCTATGCAGGACCAATGATCCCGAAAATGGTTCGAGATGGTTAAAGAGCATGTCAAAATTTTAATTTCCCTGGGTTTTCCCTTTTTACGAATCGCGTAGGGTGACACGGTGGATCTAGTCCTTCCCCCAAACCAACGGAGTGATAGAGAAGAAAACAGCCCCAGGTATTCGGTGGTTTGTGTCATAGTTCAACGCAAAGGCGCTCGCCCTTTCAAAGACAGTCCAAGACAGCTCACCTCCAGAAGGAGCCTTCAGTGTACGTTGCCTTCTGTGGCTTCTCTGGCACGGGTCCCAGGCCGACAACAGCCAGCTCAAATCCGGGCGTGGTTTGGTAGTGGGTGACGAAGGTCACCTCGGAGTCGTTGTACAGCCTTTGCCCAACAGGGTCTCCCCACGTGCTGTGGAGAAATGGTGGTCATAAAGCGATTGTAAGACTTAAATTAAGAGATCTGCCGATGAATAACTGGATGGATGGACTAATTAATAAATGGATGGATGGATGGATGGATGGATGGATGAATGGATGGATGAATAGATGGATGATTGATTGATTAATGGATAACGTATGAATAATGGATGAATGGATAATGGATGGATGGAGAATGGATGCATAAATGAATGGATGCATGATTGAATGGATGAACGAATGAAATGCTTACAGATTACCAACCTTTGTAGGCTAAGACCATGGAATGACTCCCTCAGGTGAGCCACACTAGTGGACACGTCCGAGGAGAGGGGTGCGGTAAAGACAGCCACACTAGTGGACACGTCCGAGGAGAGGGGTGCGGTAAAGACGGCCACACTAGTGGACACGTCCGAGGAGAGGGGTGCGCGCCAGCGAATATTGGGGAGGGGGGTGAGTGTCAAGAATTAAGAATGATGCACAAAGGCGTTATTTGCAAGACATGGCATTTGCAGCATTCAGTAAGACGATGCGGCCCTGATTCGAGCATAAACTTCCCAAGGGAGAGGGGTGCAGGAACGACAGCAAAGCTGGCTGTCTTATTCACAGCGATAACGCTCGAACCAGGGCCTTGCCTTGCTGAATGCTGCAAATGTCGTGTTTTGACAAAATCCGGCAAATAGCGCATCTGTGCACCATTTTTACATCTCTTTCCCCCGAACATTCGCTGTCTTTACCGCACCCCTCTCCTCGGACGAGTCCAGTAGTGTGGCTGTCTTTACCGCACCCCTCTCCTCCGACGAGTCCACTAGTGTGGCCGTCTTTACCGCACCCCTCTCCTCCGACGAGTCCACTAGTGTGGCTGTCTTTACCGCACCACTCTCCTCGGACGAGTCCAGTAGTGTGGCTGTCTTTACCGCACCCCTCTCCTCGGACGTGTCCACTAGTGTGGCTGTCTTTACCGCACACCTCTCCTCGGACGTGTCCACTAGTGTGGCTGTCTTTACCGCACCCCTCTCCTCGGACGTGTCCACTAGTGTGGCCGTCTTTACCACACCCCTCTCCTCGGACGTGTCCACTAGTGTGGCTGTCTTTACCGCACCCCTCTCCGACGAGTCCACTAGTGTGGCTGTCTTTACCGCACCCCTCTCCTCCGACGAGTCCACTAGTGTGGCCCACCTGAGGAAGGTATTTCAAGGCGACAAACAAGATCACTAGAGCTCGTTAGAGTATTAGCAAATCATTTATCGATTTCACCGTTTGAAAATCACAGTTGCGTCAACCTGAATCTCCCTGAAGCAATCGAATGACGTCTTCAAACACTTTGGACAGTGCCTGGCAACGCTCTTGCTGAAGACCTCAACGAGCCCAGAGCTTGCTGCCCATGAACGAGACAGCGCGGATCCGACCATTTGTTGTACTCGTCGCTGTTGCACTGCGTAGCATAGCTATTGCAGCTGATGTCAGACCGGAATGAATGAATGAATGAATGGATTACAAATCATGAATGAATTATTTAATGATTGAATGAATGAAATTTATTAAAATATTGATAAAATATGATTGAAATAATGAATGAATAATGAATGATAATGAAATAATGGAGGAAAGAAGGAAAGAGAAAGGAGGAAAGAAAGAAAGGAGGAACAAAAAAATGAATGAATGAAATTTTACGCGCAAGGCTACCGTTCACGAAAACCACGATCTGGTTGTATCAAGAGTAAGTCACGTGGCACTTCCCTAGTCCTTTGCCTCCCTACGAGTCGTGTAGGGAGATGCTTTGTGTCTATTCACCCCAAACCCACGGGGGGAGGAAGGAAGAACCACTCACTCTATGACCTGGCAGTCCACCCAGTGGATCTCCACGTGGCGGCGGCTGCGCTCGACATCGGAGTTCCTGATGTCCTCCAACGAGGCTCGCTGGAAATCGTCGTACAGCTCGTGGTTCGTGCAGCACTTGGCGGCAACACTCTCCGGCATCATGATGTATCTGGAGAGGGCGAAGATTGGATGGATGGATGGACGAATGAATGAATTAATTAAAAGAATGGGTTTATGACCTGTCACTAGTTTCACCTTCTGTAGGCTATTCAAGGCCATTGACTACATCGCTAGGTTAGAGCAAGGGTAAATCTAGATTTCCCTCGCGTCATTATTTTCGAATCGCATAGGAATTGGCTGGTTTGTGCATGAAACTTCATGCGACGCTCTAGAAACTGCATGCGACGCTCTAGAAACTTCATGCGACGCTCTAGAAACTTCATGCGACGCTCTATAGAAACTTCATGCGACGCTCTAGAAACTTCATGCGACGCTCTAGAAACTTCATGCGACGCTCTAGAAACTTCATGCGACGCTCTAGAAACTTCATGCGACGCTCTAGAAATGACTAGAGACTAGACGCTTGGTACAGATGGATAGGTGGACTTTTACGGCACACACGCTAACCCGGATGCAAACACGCACGCACAACCATGCACGCATACAGGAGCAAGCACGACCACATGGCGATGGTGGAGAAGGACAGTTTGTGCAGACCTGTATGGGATGATGGTCCTTGGCACAAACTCTTCCAGCACCACGCTCCAGAAGGTCTTGTGGTAGGGCTGCATCATGAACGTCATGCTTTCCGCCTTCATGCTGGACTCCAGCACCAGCACGGGGGTGTCGTTCTCATCCTTCCTATCTTGGCCATTCACATCCAAGATAAACTCTACTTTGACCTTTACAGCCATTCTGAAATGCGAACAGACCTGTAAAGCAACATGCGATTAAAAGCAAAATGAAAGCGAGGACATCTGCCCTATTGAGATGTAGGACTAGCAATAGCTATTCGCTGGCCTGCAGCTCCTCTGAGTAGCTCCTGGCCGAGCTATCAAGGACGCGATAGCGGCTTCGGCCGAATGCTGTACTGCACTGTACCACTAACAACCCACCCACCCCCACCCCCAATCCCACCACCACCCCCGATCCCACCACCACCACTGACCCCCACCCCATCACACGCGCACGCAGGCGCACATCCACGCACCCACGCACGCGCAGGCACAGGAACACACGCAGGCACACGCACACGCAGGCACCCACGCACGCGCAGGCACCCGCAGGCACAGGCACACACGCAGGCACAGGCACACACGCAGGCACACGCACACGCAGGCACACGCAGGCTCAGGAACGCGCAGGCACACGCAGGCACAGGCACACGCAGGCACAGGCACACGCAGGCACAGGCACACGCAGGCACAGGCACACGCAGGCACAAGCACACGCAGGCACACGCAGGCACAGGCAAACGCAGGCACAGGCAAACGCAGGCACAGACAAACGCAGGCACAGGCACACGCAGGCACAGGAACACGCAGGCGCACGCAGGCACAGGCACACGCAGGCGCACACACGCACGCAGGCGCACGCACACACACGCAGGCGCACGCACACACACGCAGGCGCACGCACACACGCGCAGGCGCACGCACACACGCGCAGGCGCACGCACACACGCGCAGGCGCACGCACACACACGCACAGACACAGACACACACACACACAGACAAACACACAGACAGACAAACACACACACAGACAAACACACAGACAGACAAACACACAGACAGACAAACACACAGACAGACAAACACACAGACAGACAAACACACAGACAGACAAACACACAGACAGACAAACACACAGACAGACACACACACAGACAGACACACACACAGGCACACGGACACACACACGGACACACACACGGACACACACACGGACACACACACGGACACACACACGGACACACACACGGACACACACACGGACACACACACGGACACACACACGGACACACACACGGACACACACACGGACACACTCACGGACACACTCACGGACACACTCACGGACACACACACACACACGGACACACACACGGACACACACACGGACACACACACGGACACACACACGGACACACACACAAGGACACACACATACGGACACACACACAAACACACAGACAAACACACATACAAACACACAGACACACGCAGACACACACACCGACACACACAGACAAACACACAGACACACGCAGACACACACACCGACACACACACACACACATACACAGACACACACACATACACACAGACACACACACACACACACAGACACACACACACACAGACACAGACACACACACACACACACACACACACACACACAGACACACACACAGACACACACACACAGACACACACACAGACACACACACAGACACACACACAGACACACACACACAGACACACACACACACACACACACACACACACACACACACACACACACACACACACACAGACACACACACAGACACACACACAGACACAGCCACACACAGCCACACACACAGACACAGCCACACACAGACACAAACATACACAGACACACATAGACACAGACACACACACAGACACACACACAGACACACACACAGACACACAGGCACACACACATGCACACACACAGGCACACACACATGCACACACACAGACCACACACAGACACACACAGACACACACACAAACACACACACAGACGTGCACAGACACACACACACACACACACACACACACACACACACACACACACACACGCACACACGCAGACACACACACAGACACACACGCACACACACACAGACACACACAGATGGATGGATGGATGGATGGAGTTTAAGGGCCTATCACACCAGCCTTGTAGGCTATATAAGGCCACAACGTTAAGAAACACTTGACGCACACAGACACACACAGACACACAGACGTAAATTCAATGATCACGAAAATCACGAAATAACTTTGGAGCCAGAGAAAGTCGACTCCATGTCCCTGGTTATTAACGACTTCCGAATCGTGCAGAGAGACGTGGTGTGTCTATTCTAATTCCTACCCACAGAGGAAATACAAACAGGATGTAATCGCTAATTGATGGATGGGTGGATGGATGGGCGGATGGATGGGTGGATGGATGAGCGGATGGATGGATGGATGATGGTTGGGTGGGTGAATGGGTGGATAGATGATGGATAGATGGTGGATGGGATGATGGGTGGATGGATGCGATCTATCAGCCTTAGTAGGCTATTTAAGGCCACTGAACATGAAAAATCATTTGAGTTAGCATAAGAGCAAACCAAGTCACGGTTTCCCTGGTTTACCAATCGCACAGGGAGACACGTAGATCCCGTCTGACAGTGGATGGAGTTTTACGGCATTGGCAGAGTCTTTGAAGCCATGCGTAAGTGGACAACGAAAGGCCATGATGTACAACATCTGTATAGCAGATCCCGGGATACATCAGGTGTTTCCCATCCCGAGATACCCGTCAACAATGTACACTCTGTACCTAAAACGAAGTATTCACATGTACTCAAGAGGCATGAAATGCTGTGTTGTACTTACTCGACAGGTGCCTGGACGTCTTGTCACAGAATGATGAATCTCCTTTTCGCCACAACACTTCAAGAACCTCCCTTTGAACAGTCCAGAATAACAATCGGCTTTTTGCTTCGCCACGCAGAGAGAACCAGGTTGGGTCAGTTCACGCGAGTTGCCCACGCTTCCTCAATGAGACACCAAACACTACTACACCTCGAGTTGGTCCAACCAGCAGTCGGGGTGCTGTTGGCGAAGACCCACTGCAGAAGATTCTCCAGCAAAAGCAATACTACGAACATCAAAAGAGCATTAACGTCCGTTACCTTCGCCGCCCAAAACTGAGTAAAGCGATAGCGCTGGCTAACGATAAACTTCTTTTCCCAAAATGCACCGCTCTCAGACACGTGGTGCACCGGCTTCGAGCAATTCTCGTGCGAATCGTGCATTATAAGTCATGTGATATCTGTGTCTTTAACTGTCTCGTTTTGCACGTGCAGAAAGTGACAGAAAACCGTGAAATGTGCTCGTTGGAGTAGTTACTCAGTATCAGTCGTGTACACTGAATCGTTTGCTGAGGCTGTTTAAAGACGTTGAGTTGATTCTTCGTCACGAGCGCTTGAACATCGAAAGCATTTTGAGTAATGTTCGTTTCTCGAAAATTGTTGAGGAATCTGTTTTCGCCAGTGTTTTTGTCCAACTTCTCGCGTGTGCTCACCCTTTTCATGCTTGTGACAGAGAGGTACAGATTTGTTTAGCGGACAATGTACTTGTTGGGGTAAGAACTGACGGATCCGCTGGTTCTCCCAACACGATTCATGCTTGTGACAGAGAGGTACAGATTTGTTTAGCGGACAATGTACTTGTTGGGGTAAGAACTGACGGATCCGCTGGGTCTCCCAACACGATTCATAGAAGGTGAATGACTAGCGCATTCGAAACTTGCTCGTAGTCCAGATCAGCTCTCGTAAGTTTGTGATTATTAGATTTAAATAGCCTACATAGGCCGTCAACATTCATTCATTCGTTCATTAATCTATTCATTCATTCATGCATTCATTCATACATGCATTCATTAATTCATGCATTCATTCATTCATTCATGCATTCATTCATTCATGCTTTCATTCATGCATTCATGCATTCATTCACTTATTCATTCATTCACTCATGCATTCATTCACTCATGCATTCATTCATTCATGCATTCATTCACTCATTCATTCACTCATTCATTCATTCATCGTTCAGCGCTGTGTGCGTATCACAAACTAGAATTGCTTTGTATTATCGCATGTTTACTTGTACTGATGAAGTGG
>JAWQFJ010005593.1:0-2500 GCA_034096865.1 Theodoxus fluviatilis | reverse complement strand
CCAGAACTTCAAACCTTCATTCTGCAGCTCAGGACATGAGCACAAGCAAAGGCGAAATGTTAAGCTGGACGAAGACGAACGGGCTAAAAAAAGGACCCAAAACCCCCCTTCAGTTCTGCTCGTCGGCACTTCTTACAAACTTGTTCAGTGCAAGTCCAATCATTTGTCATCAACGACCAAGAAGTACGCTTTTCCAAGGAAGCTCGAAACCTCGGAAAGCTCATCGACTCCTCTCTAACCTTCGACACACACATCAACCACCTCTGCAAAAACTCTGCACCTTTAATTGCGTAGATTTAGCCAGATCTATCCCTATCTTACCGCTTCAGCAGCGAACAGGTTTGACTAGTCATTTATCCTATCTCGATTAGACAGTTGTATTCCCTCGAGTCTCACACGATAAGTCCAATAAGCTTCAAAGAATACAGAATAATGCCGCCCGCATACTTCTTTGCTGGGCCCAGCGCGATCGCACTGATCTTCTGTTGCAGAAATTCCACTGGATTCATGTGAAAGCCAGAATTTAACACAAAATAGCATGTCTGTGCTATCAGCCCCTACATTCAGATTCAGCCCCATCGTACCTTTCGAATTTCATTACACCCTACACTCCCTCTAGGCTGCTCTGTTTCACAATTGCCGAACTCCTGACAGTGTCCCGTTCCTCTCTCATTACGTATGAAAAATTATTATTCTTAGTTTTTGGCTCTGGAATTCCCTCCCCTTGTCTGTGAGACAAAAAGAGCACTCAAAACTCATCTTGTTAAGGTCATCCTTCCGTAGGTGCATGGATTCCCACCCACCCAGCCCCACCCTGTCCCCCTAGCTCCTGACACATGGATTGGGTATATGAGTGCGCACGCGCACGTACGTGTGTGTACGTGCGTGTATATATGTGTGTGTGCGCGCGCGCTCGTGCGCGTGTGTATGTCTGTGTGTGTGTGGATGTGTGTGTGTGTGTGGTAGTGTGTGTGTGTGTGGCTTTGTGTGTGTGTGAGTGCGTGTGTGTGTGTGTGTGTGTGTGCTGTTTGAGATCAATACATGTGTGTAAAATCGCAATGTGAAAATAATCTCTACCGTTACTTGTATTTTTTCATAAATATGGGAACTGGTTGTTGATCATTGAAGTATTTCTAGAAACCTTTAAGCCGACGTTATTTCTGACGGTACCTGATGATTTAAGTCGATCTGCAGTGTTTTAAAATGGTTTATAAATACGTGTTAATGAAAGTGGTACGTTAATAGAAGTAAAGAACTATTAAAAATAATCAGAATTTGACTGAGCTTTCAGGTTTTTCAGATGTTGAGTTCAAAGGATGTACAATTCGATTCCGCAAATCTTTACACAAAACCATCTAATTCAAAAAGACTGTCAGTATATTAAAGAGCTTGGAACTTCCTTATAGAAATCGACCCGGGGAGGGTTGGGGGGTGGGGGGTTGGGGGTGGGGGTGGGGGTGGGGGTGGGGGTGGGGTGGGGGTGGGGGGGAATGCAACGCATTCTTAGGTGCATGGGGACATATCTTACATACTGTCTACATTTGCGTGAGATTATACTCGTGTATTCATATCTCTGTTTATCCGTATCTCTGGGTATCCGTATGTTTGATGTACCTACATTCCTGTGTTACCTTTATATCGGTGTAACTTTGCATCTTCGTCTCGTTACGTCCACCAAGGAGGTTATGTTTTACCCTCGGTCCGTCATGGGGGAAAATGACTCCAAAAGTTCAAAAGGGGGATGTGGTGAACTTTAGAGCAAGGTCAGGGTTCCAGCCAAGGAAGAGTCCGCTGTATTTGGGGGTTTATCTGTTATTTCGTTTTGGAATTGTAAGCATTAAGATACATGTTATCTCCATCACTAAGTCGATGACGTCAAACTATTGATGACGTCGGTGAATGCGTTCCACACTCACAGACTGCTAGCAGGCGCTAAAATGAACTGAACTATACAGGTCGTGGAAGTTAAATATCGGCGTCCTTGGTGACGGTTTGCACTGGGAGAGTGCTCTCCCATTTCTCACTCGAATGCATGACAACATCCTTGTTTATATAATTATTTACCGGAAGTGACACGCTCTGTTGTCGTCATGTTTGCTCCAAGCTGTTTGTGTAGACATTTAGTAGCAAAGTGAAACCTTTTTGTCTAAATACCAACAGAAACATTGCTGAAATGAAAAAAGGAATTAAACTGCACAAGAGAGAAGCTAAAGAATGTTTGGCAAACTTTATTTCCATATTGATGATGTTGCCACAGATTATGACATGTCAGTTAACTAGAACTAATCACCATGCAAAAATGGAAAAGAAGACTGGATGGAAGACGTAGTGAAAACCCCAATCCACAGGGTTCTTTGCCTTCAGTTCATGATTCGCCGTCTTTGACAATTGCTTGAGAGAGAGAGAGAGAGAGAGAGAGAGAGAGAGAGAGAGAGAGAGAGAGAGAGAGAGAGAGAGAGAGAGAGAAAAGAGAGAGAAAAAGAAGAGGAATGTGTGAGAA
>JAWQFJ010005592.1:0-10000 GCA_034096865.1 Theodoxus fluviatilis | reverse complement strand
AACCTTGCACAAAACTGGCCATGGCTGGAACCACTCGATGAAATAACAAACAATATAGATATTTCATACAGCATCGAGCACAAAAACTGAAGGGGCATTTTTGTTTTGGATCTTCTCTCCTTACTTAATCTCCACAGTGCAGTTTCATCAGAGTTTCCTTGATGACCAGCACGTCGTCTGCGCTGTTCAGCAGCCTGGAATGCATCTCGCCAGACGTCTGCAGTCTTGTACGATCCCAGAAGTCGAGAACCGTCATGCCAGCGATCCGTCGCTGTACGTCTCAGGAGCCATACTCAAGTTCCCAACAGCGATGCCACTGCTCACAAGGATGACGTGTGTTTCCACGTCGTTGCGGGCACCATGGACAGGGGAGATAACTTCGTCGCTGACCTTTACCGTGATGGCTGTCAAGGTCATGGGTTGCCGAGTCTTCACTTGGAACTCCCTGTGCAGAAAAAGTGTGTGGATAGAAAGTTTGTCACGGTGTGCCGTGAACTTCCAGTCAGCACTGCTGTCAGTGTTTGTCACGAGAGCCACTTGGCTGGTGTGCGGTCCCACATGGGTAAGGTCCAACACGTCCTCCAGAACGGCCGTCACCTTTCTCAAATGCCCTTCACCCAAACGACCCGTGCCCACCACGAAGATGACGTCATTCTTCTCGCTACACCTGATGCATACAGCCTTCCTCAAGTCCTCCGAGCGGTCCTGCAGTTGCGAAGGACGCGGCAGAGCCAATAACTATGTTGCTAGGGACGCTGATCGCAACAGGAAAGGGAAGCTGACGTCATTTCTTAGACCCACCATGACCACTTGGCTTCTCATCTTGTGAGATCTCATTGCCTGGATCAGGAAGTGATGAGGTTCCGGCGACAGCCTTTCCATAAATAGCACCATTGCAGTGCTGGCGTCGCAGACGTTTTGCTCGGCGAGGGCAGAACTTACATCCACGAGCTGACTGTGACAGCTGTCGAACGTGAATGAAAGTCACGTGGACGTCTGTTGAAAGACTTTCCAGGATTGTCTTTACCTCCTGCTTGAAGGAGAAAGGTCCATTGCAAAGATGAATTAGTCCCACAATGTGCGTTTCAGATTCACAACGGGTTAGATAATTAGTTTTGGGTTCCGAAGTCTTTGGTCGCTCCTCAGTGGCATTCATATCACCACGTTACATCGCTGTCCTGCGGGCGTCCTTTGTTTGAGCGTAGGCAATATGGTATTCAGGTCGCTACGACAAGTATGTGTGCATGGACAGAGGGACAGACCCACTAGTGGAGATATGCATCAGTCTCGCTCCATAGGACGCCACAAGCGAATTTCGCCCGACATGATATCGAAGTTGTTGAGTCACACGTCATGAGAACCGACAACAGCCACCTATCTTGGTCCGACAATTTTTCCGTTTAAGATCCTGGAATTCTTCTGGGGTGGGGAATTTTGTCAAAGATAATGCAAAGCTTTTCCCAAGTCGTGCTTCCTTCCAAACTCGCGTTTGACAGTTTCGACGTTATGTCCGTTTTGCTGGTTGACTTCCACACCACGGGAACACTTCATGGGAAAACGTCAGAAGGGACATGGTAAGGTTGACGTCCGTGGTGTTGACTTTTGACACCGTTTCCTATACAATGTCCAGCACGTCGTTCCTCATTGATTCCGAACTCTGAGATGTGTCTACGACGAAAGTTAGATCGACTTCTTTGGTCTTGAGGATGGCATCGGTAAAGCTGCAGACCTTCTCTTTGAACCTGGCCTGGATGGTCCGGAAGGAAGCCTCCTGATAGATGTCACGTCTTCTAGGTAAAGTAGTTCCTTGGAATCGGAGGCCAAGCTGATCAGCGTGACGTTATCAACGCTTCTCACGCCCAGTACAAGATATAAATGTCCTTACATGGAGAGTCCAGGGCACTTTCCCTGTCGCTCGAGCTGGTTCCTACCCAGCCGTCTGTCAGAAGCTCCATCAGTTGAGGCACGCTCGATCTGCCTTTACTGTAAATCTCATTTGCCCTGTATTCTAACATTCGCTCGCCTCCAGTACGGGGTCGGGCAATGGCAAAAAGCACTGGATGTAGTCTGTATATACAAAGAGGATATCCACATGTAGGTTTCTTTCAGTCTGCCAAGGTTACATATCATTTCCGTGTTGTCTTACGATTCACCCAGAGGGAATCCATAGTAAATACATTAAAGTCGGTAGCGTTAACTACTGACACTTGTACATTTCTGGGACTGATATTCACACTGCTGGTAAATTCATCAATGAAATCAAGCGAATTATCCCTCCAGGTTTACTGGAGGTCCTACAGACTTTATCTGTCTGTCTGTCTGTCTGTGTGTGTGTGTGTGTGTCTGTCTGTCCCGACTCCACGGGGAATATCTCAAAAACTACTGGACGGATTACCTTGAGATTTTGCACACTAACTGGAAGTTAGGTCCGACTGAATGTATCAAATTTTCAGAATCGAGGTTTGAAGAAAAAGTGGTTGACTGTCGTAATACGATTTTTTCCATTCATGGTCGAAACTTCGCTGGCTTCGAGATCGTTTTCGCCTTGCAGACGACTGCTTCGTATTCAAATCAGCACTGCAAGGCAGCGCGAAATTGACCGAAGTCGATTTAAAAAACTCGTATTCATACACATAATAAACCAATTCGATTTTCTTTCTCAGATTATTCAGACTTTGTCCGATAATTACGACCGTAAGATAGCAGTGATTTGACATTCGGCGTCACCGTATCATGTGATGGGGATAGTTTCGTCTGCAACTCGCACTTACGTTATGGTCGAAGTAGATTGATGTTTACTTCGTCTGCTGAACGCTGTCAAGACTAATGCTCGAATGAATGAAGTATGATTTCCTAATTTTTCCGGATTAATACAAATGTATATCAAATACATCAGTTCAATTTAATCGAGTCAATTAATCGAGTACATGTCCACTAGGTGAAAAATGTGTTGAGTGGAACGCAAGTCAGAAAAGTTACACTTGCAGTCTAAACAACAAAATGAATACAGTGTTTGTATTGAAAAATCAGGTCAATCTTTTCGTCGTTTGGTTCCACGACAAGAGTATGAAATCTTGTTTCCAGCGAGATTAGGAGCTTCTGCAAACATGGCTGACAACGGTCAGAATGGTTATAGTTGCTTGGTTTTTTCCTTGTCAAAACTTATTATACCTTCAGATTGTAACCACCATCAGATTTTCTGCAACTTTTCGAAGCGAATCTAGCCTAAAAACCTACCAGTTATGAATCGTGTTATCAGGATTGACTCGTTGCTTGTAGAACGACGGTACTCGGTAGCAGTACCACACACGATGTGTGCGTGAATGAGTACGAATGCACATGTCTGGTGTGAACATCTATAAAGTATAATACACTTCCTCCTCTGTGTGACTGTGTGTGTTAATTCAGCGTCTATGACATGCCAAAGGAAAACAAAACATGTCATAATAGGAGCTTTCCTGAACCTATCCATCATGTCTTAAATATATGGTCGATTGTTCCTGGGCCAATAGCTTAGAAATGGATTTACATGCTTTACAAACACTCTGTCATAGCAATTCTCTAATGGCTCAGCCGGTAGAGCGTTCGTCTCTTGGTCATGCATGACCAGGTTTGATTCTGCGCTGAAACTTTTTTTTTCTTCTCTTTTTTCGAGAGGTTGTGGGTTCGAACCCGACCTGGGTTTTTGTGTTTTTATGTGTGTGTGTGTGTTTTCCCCCTCTTTTGTCGAGAGATTGCGGGGTCGAACCCGATCTTTTTTTACATTTTTTTTTAATATGCCAAAACCTGGAGGTTCAGCGCCAGCGGTTTTTATTTATGCCTGTATTACCTATGCTGCCAGGACTATCCAGCAGAAAGGTCACGTCTGCTTGGCGAATCACGCGGGAACCAGGAAGACTGGCGCGTGGTAGTCCGGTGCAGACGACCCGATAAAGCAGGAGTCTGGTTCGTGCGAGATCCACGGCGAAGTATCGGATGTGCGTCTCTTGCCTCACGAACCGTCAGCCTGTCCTGCTCTTTCGCCTTGCCTCGACAGCACGCGCTGCGCTCAGTATCTGTCGGCTTTTGGTCACCACACGCAGCCTCGCCAGAACTAGTTCTGCTCCTACACCCGCCACCAAGTAATCAGCTCTGCAGATTGGAATCGATGCAGGTCTACTTCCTGGTGCATTCGAACGCACCCGACAGAGACAAGTGACCAGGCATTTATCTTGAGTCAGTGTTTGAACAGGGGCAATACGGGATTGTCCACTGGCGCAGGGGTGGGGGTGCGGGTGGAGGGGTGTAGTGTGTGTGTGTGTGAGTGTGCGTGTGTGTGTGTGTGTGCTCGCGCGCGCTTGTGCGTGTGCGTGCGCGCTTGTGCGTGTGTGCGTGTGTGTGTGCGCGTGTGTATAAAGGGATGGAAAGGGAGAAAACCGGGGAGGGGGATCTCTTACGTACGTAAAGCTTCTTCTTTCGTAAATCCCTTATACAAATACATATGTAATCTTCAGATTTACGGCCGTGAACTAATCTGGTAAACATGATCAGGCTAGATACATATTTACTTCTGCAGAAAATATAAGAAAGGAAAGTTCTCTCTTCTTGACAGCTCTGAGTATTTTAATCGACATTGTCCAGTTTGTTATTAGCGAGCACGCACAAATGTACACACACGCACAAACACACGCACATACACTCACACGCTCGCACGCACGCACATTCAAGTACATACATACACGTACCCGAGAATCTAGTCATGATCTACTGCATGGTACATGCACATTTTAAACGGAAAATATCGACAGATAAAATCACCATTACCTCTTTTTATTCCCACCGGGTTTTTTATCTGTACCATTACCTACTTGTCCCACCTCTATCTCCCTCTCGCATGCATGCACGCACACACACACACACACGCACGCACACACGCACGCACACACGCACACACACACACACACACACACACACACACACACACACACACACACACACACACACACACAGTTGTGAACCTGGAAACCTTTTCAACTTTATCTCCTCACGTAAACCGGACTACGAAGGAGCATGACGCAGAGCCAAGGGGAAATGCTGGTGTTGCACTCTTCTCTTGCAATATCCTGATGTACGGGGGTTCTCCTGGCTTGCGCTGGGAAGTCGAAGTGACAAACACTGGTGGTCGTTTTTGGTAAACTTTATTCACGCACTGATGAAAACACAGTGGTGAAAATCAGCACACCGTAGTCGTTGTAACAACTTGCTTCACTCTACGCACAGCGTCGCAGAGGATTTCCTCCGTACAAAGTTAAGCTCTCACCTTAACTCTGTCGTATCTGCTGCGCGTCTCTCAGCCGTGTCTATCTATCCCTCTCTCTCGCTCTGTCGCTGCTTACAGACATTAGCACAGGTTCCAGAGCTGTTCGAGAACAGCCTACAATTTGCTCTACTGCCTCAAAGCTTCAGGAATGACGTCACGTGACAACAAGACAATTTTAGCGTAACGCGGTCGCGGGTCGGGTCAATGACCTGACCGATATACAAAAAAAATCAACTGTGTCGCGACACTCCAGCACGATCGAGAATCTTCACAACACTAGCATCACATGCTTGATGCTGATTGGCTGTTGTCGTCTCTACTGTCCAAGGCAACTCCGCCACTCGAGGTTACTGCGGTATGGCAGTGTTGTGTTTGCATGCGTCTGCCCTGTTCAGTTTTGAGGAGTGCAGTGGTATTCGCCTAGGCGTGGTAAAACTAAATACCAGCCAGTCTTTCCCTCTCTTCAAGTGATCTACTCAGAACATATCAACAATTACATACTAAATCTGCATAAAGTTGACTTTGATCAAGCTTTTCTTGCCTAACTTCTGCAGGAGGATAGGCCATAACAATGTTATGTAAACACTATTCTTGACAGCTTCCATCGCAATTTACAGACCTCTTGCCAGTTACCAGATGAATGCAACATCTATTTATATTTTAAAAGCTATTAAATACTTTTCAATAGAGTAGAAACGATGAGAAGTGTTTAATTAAATACTAAGACGAGGCTCACTATACAAGAAGTTGCAAAAACATTTGTTTAATCGGTTCAAGCTTTGATAATCACTGTTTGATGGCGACTAGAGAATGTTTGTGCCACATGAAAAGGTCACCGAGCACACACTTTTAGAGTGGTTTAATGGGAAAAGATGGTAATCTCGTGTGAGTTTGTGACGAGAAAATCAATCCATTTTCTCAACTCTGCAAGGACGACATTTCTATCATATTCCAGTACCACTTATTCTTGGACAACAAGCGTTATCGCCAGACGGAATCGTCCGTCATGTCAAAAAGTTGTGTGCATACATTTCTCAGAATATGTAAACCGTTTTTTATACTTCTCATCGATAAAGATCTTTGCCTTTGTACGCTATCATGGTTACGATGTTCTGCCCAACATACGGGGGAGAATACAGGGCTTTATTACATTACCTTTGAGATCTTTCCACAACTGTGCGCACATATATGCATGTGTGCGCGAGTATGTGCGCTCACACGTGTGCGCGCGATGGTATATGTGCTTGCATGAGCGAGGTTTTTCGTAAGAAAAATACAACTTAAACACCGTTCATAACAAATAAAACGGGAATAGTATTGAATCGTTTATGTACAGGCTATTCGAGAACGAACAGTTTATCACATCAGCATAACAAGATGTAGAGCATTCAGAACCAATATTGTCAACAATCATTCTTGCTTGCACATACAAATAAATTGAGTAATGTCGTATAAGATTCACTGTCGAGAAAAAATGCACAGAACACGAAACTGGTATATTTACTATCTCAGCTGCAAACTGACAGTTTTCAAGCCAAATCATCTCTTTTTACACACTTTTAGAACATTTGTACTATGCATAATTGGGAAACGTCATGTTATATCATCACAACGAGTTGCTTATCTCCAAACAAAAGGAAACCATATCTCTCTTGCATGAAGACTGTTAGCTCAAAAGCTCTCTAAACTGGATCCTCAGGGTTTTCAGCCAAATATCTCCAAGACAACTGGAATATTCTGACTTAATCAACTCGTGGTCGGTTGATGTCATGAGGTCCAGATGTGCTCATGCGAGGTCAAAGGCAGAGGTCAGGTAAGGTTGCGATTTCGTTAACCAAGATCAGGGTCAGAGGACTGAGTTGCTCGGGTTCAAAGATCGACAGATGAGGTCAGATGGGGTCAGGCAGAGGTCATGCGGGTCGAGTGCTGTCCTTGGCTTTGTGCAGGAACTCCAGAGCGAGAGCGCTCCAGCCTGTTTGGTGGCTGCCACTGCAAAGGAAAAGTATGAAAATGTCATAATGACCTCAATTTCACCTGCATGGTTCCCATGCTAGTGTAAGTGGCCAGACTGTCCAGGTGGTATAACAAAAAATATTTCCTCACATCACTGAAAGTAAGTAAGTAGTTATCGTTCAGTGACTTCCAACCACAAAACTGTGTAAGCGATTGTAAAAGAAAAATTGCGCACCTTAAGATTCCTTCTCAACGATACAGGAGTTTCACTCCTAAAAATTATAACTCAACTAACTATGTGCAAAAGGTACCATAATAGTGTACCCTTTAGCTGTTGGAATGTTTTATTCATGTGTTATGGAAGATATTTCCTGATAAAGTAGCTTAGTACAATCTTCGGATCAGTCGATAATCTTTTACTACAAAGATGCAGCAACTTATATATCGGTTGCCATTTGGATTTCTGTCCTACCAGTGTCTCTTAGCAATGACATTTTGCTTCTGAAGTTTTATTTTACTTCAGTCAAATACGTGCGCTCTGTAATTAAACAATGAAAACTGAGAAAAACACCTTTCCCCCGAAACCAACCTTGCTCCGCATCCTTTGCCCGTGTCGCCATGGTAGTACTCGTAGAAGAGGATGAGGTCTTTCCAGGCTCCCGTCAGGTTGTACCTCCGCTCCCCTCATGCCAAGAGAAAGTACTGGCTGGACTACCGTCAACAAATGACCATAGACATATTTCTCATGCTTAACGGCTTCCAGCACGAGCCAATCCTTCATGCACACGTAAGGAGACTGTCTTGCCAGAAGAAATGGAACTGAGTGGTAGATGTTGATACTCTGATTGGTAGATGCGTGTGATCATGTCTTGGGGAGTAGATATGAGGTTTGGCGATTAGCTCGTGTTTGCCCCTGGGCTGAGGTCGATCTTCCAGGTTGTTTCATCGCACACTTGAACCTGAATGATCTGACCCCGTCCTGATGTTCCCTGCCATTCTCCCTGCCAGCCTCCCTGTCAGCCACCCTGCCAGCCCCACTGGTTTAACCACCGTGAGCTCAGCAGCCAGAGGTTACAACTCTAGGTCGTTCAAGAGGCCTAGCGCTTCATGGAGAGCTCGGCGAACCCAAGTTGTCACTACTGAACGACTCTACAAGACCGAGCGCCAACCAAGATGGCTCCCGCTATGCATTCTCATCGTCGCTTCTCCACCAAATGAGCGAACCAGCAGCTGCAGATCGGTCGTACCTCGAGAAAGCTGATAAGATATGCTATGCAACAGCTGTGCATCAAGACTCGGCACCGCTCGAATGGAAAATTATGTCGAAACGACAGTGTTGACTAACAGCGTAACCAAGGATGTATCGACACTTATATCAAGGGAGGTTACACAACAAACTAAGGGCTAATGTTAGATATAGAGTAACCTCCCTTCAAACTTTTTAGAAGTCTTTTCTCACAATTATTGCTCAAATCTTGCCAGGTATTTATTTCAGGATTGTTATTCTTTATTTTTAAAAATCAGCCTAACCTTTTCAAACGTCTCACACACTGACACACACACACATACACACACACACACACACACACACACACACAGACACACACACAAACACACACACACATACACACAGACAGACAGACACACACACAGACAGACAGACAGACACACACACACACACACACACAGATCGACACACAGACAGACACACCCACAGACGGACACATACACAGACAGACACACACACACAGACAGACAGACAGACAGACACACACACACACACTCACAGATAGACACACAGACAGACACACACACAGATGGACACACACAGACACACAGACAGACAGACACAGACAGACAGACACAGACAGACAGACACACACAGACAGGCAGACACACACACAGACAGACACACACACAGACAGACAGACAGACAGACACACACACACACACACACACGCACACAGACAGACAGACACACAGACACACACACAGACAGACAGACACACAGACACACACACAGACAGACAGACACACAGACACAGAGACAGACAGACACACAGACACACAGACACACACAGAGACACACACATACACACACACACACACAGAGACACACACACAGACACACACACACACACACACACACAGACACACACACACAGACACACACCACACAGACACAATCCCAGACACACCCCGAGACACACACCCAGACACACAGACAGACAGACATACAGACAGACAGACAGACAGACAGACAGACAGACAGACAGACAGACAGACAGACAGACAGACAGACAGACAGACAGACAGACAGACAGACAGACAGACAGACAGACAGACAGACAGACAGACAGACAGACAGACAGACAGACAGACAGACAGACACACACACACACACACACACACACACACAGAGGCCGACCCAGACAGGCAGACAGACACACCGACAGACAGACCAACACACCGACAGACACAGCGACAGACAGACAGACAGACACAGCGACAGACACAGACAGACAGACACATAGACATACAGACACACATACGCACAGACGCACAGACACACAGACACACAGACACACAGACAGACACACAGACAGACAGACACACACAGAGACACACTCACACAGACACACACACACAGAGACACACACACACAGACAGACAGACAGACAGACAGACAGACAGACAGACAGACAGACAGACAGACAGACAGACAGACAGACAGACAGACAGACAGAC
>JAWQFJ010005591.1:37500-39369 GCA_034096865.1 Theodoxus fluviatilis | reverse complement strand
GCCGCTCTCGTCTATCTCGTGCGTCTAATTCGTTACATCTTGTTTCTCTTAATGACTCTCTCTCAATCTGTCACTCTCATCTGTTCTACTCGTCGTCATGAATCCATGACAGTCCAGCCTCTGACTCGGCTCCTCTCTCTCTCCTTCGACTTTAAGAGTCATTTTGATCAATACACTGTATTTCACGCTGCGGCCAAGAAACTTTCAAAGCAAGGTCGCAGATCGGGAGGGGTGGATGTGTTGATCAAGAAGTCCTATATCCCAGGCTGTATCTACTGTGAACATTAACGTGGACACTCTTTTGGCATTCAGAGTAGCAAACGTTGCGGATGTTAACATTATAATTATATGTGTGTATGTCCCGCCAGTCGATTCTCCGTATTATAGGGGAAATTATACAACTTGCAATATAACTGGTTTGGAGGATGCCATTCTCCAGTGCCAAGAAGATTTTCCCAGATCGCCACTAATACTTTGCGGTGACCTCAATGCAAGGGTCCGGGGTGGGACGTACGGACTGTCAGCATGGACCAGGATGACGACGAGGAACCGTGGGGAGGGGGAGGGTGCTCACGTCCCTACCTTAAGCAGTCTAGAAGGTCCCAGGATAGACCCACTAACACTTTTGGCGACATTTTGAAAAGTTTGTGCCTCATTCATCGCTTGATCATCCTGAATGGATGCACACATGGGGACAGCGAGGGACGATGTACATACGTGTCTCCCCATGGGGACAGCGTCGTCGATTACTGTATGATAGATGCTGACTTCTCATACTTACCTGTCGACCTCATTGTCTCTGATAGAGTAGAGAGTCATCACATGCCTCTAGAGATCGCCATTGGTTCAATTAAGGATGATCATGATATCTTGGGCAAAATAAATTATGTTAACAAAATACGATGGGACCCAACAAGAGCGGATGGGTACAGAGGAATGACAGAAAAACCGGAGTTTAGAAAGCACCTAGATGAAGCTTCTGCAAGGATAGACACTTCTGTAGATTCCGCCCTCCAGCAATTTTATGAGACAATTTTAACTTGTGCCCAATGTATGCAAAAAAGCGTTCTTGCCAATCCATCGATGTCAGGACGCCGACCCGTTTGGTTTGACAGCGAATGTCGTGCGGCTAAACGCGAAGCCTGAAATTCGCTTAAACAATATAGGAGAAGTAAATCTCTAGTGTATAAAGAGACATACCTAGCTAACCGACGGGCATACAAAACGATTATCCGTATAAAGAAAAAAATCACTTTCATTCTGTCAGCTCTAAGCTTACTAATTGCAGAGATCCACATACCTTTTGGTCCTTAGTGAGAGACGCCACGAGCAAATGTTCTACCAATGTAGATATTGAAATACTCACATGGAAGGAACATTTTGAAAAATTATACTTACGTTTCTCCAATCCAAATCCGAGGCCCGAATACGACTTTGGGAGTGCTTCAAATGCTGAATCGGTTGTCACTAATTTTACACTAGATGACTCCATTTCGATAGATGAAGTGAAGGCGGCTCTTCACATGATTAAGCCAGGGAGATCTCCAGCCTGGATAGAATTCCTGGCGAGTGCTACAAACTAGCCTCTGACAGAATAGCACCATTCCTTACTAAGTTTTTCAACACCCTTTTCGACTCTCACTACTTTCCCAATGATTGGTCCCGATCTGTTATAGTACCTGTATATAAAAAGGTGATAGACTGGATCCCAACAATTATAGAGGGATCTCCTTACTAAGCACGCTAAGCAAAGTCTTTGCTTCTATCTTGACGCGACGATTGCAGTGTTGGGTGGAGGAGGAGGACGTGATTTGTACAGAGCAAGCTGGTTTCCGAACCCAGTACTCAACAATTGATCACATTTTTACC
>JAWQFJ010005591.1:17500-32500 GCA_034096865.1 Theodoxus fluviatilis | reverse complement strand
CTGCTTTCTTGCAAGGCAATGGTGTTACTGCTGATGTGCAGTAATGTCATGGTGGTGGTTTTGGTTGAAATGATGATGGTGGTGGTAGTGGTGGTGGTAGTGATGGTGGTGGTTTTGGTGATTGTGGTGGTGGTGGTGGTGGTGATGATGGTTGTGATGGTGGTGTTATTGGCGATGGTGACTGCAGTAGTATTGTTTGTTGCAATTATGATTAGGATTGATGATGAGTGTGATGGTAATTGTGGTGGTGGTGGTGGACATGCTGCAGCTGGTGCTGTTGACGGTAGTTGTAGTTGTAGTAGTGATGGTGGTGCCTGTACTACCTCTACTTACTCTGCTAACTTCCCCTCCTGATTTCGGGGTGTGAAGACTCCTCTCTGGAAACGACCTTGCTGCCACAGCTCAATATCGACAAACCCGAAAAGTGGGGAATAGACTGGATGTCTCGGTCAGAGAGGTCTTGGCGTGTACGTCCTATCAATATCGCAGCCGTGCAAATATGGACTCGCCTCTGTGATCAAACTACTGGGCGGCCCGATGGCGAGTGGAGCCCCTGTCCTTCCTTGTCGACTGGGATCCATACTCGTCTCGGTTATAGCGGAACCCCGCCATGGCAGACGCCCAGTCAAACATTTCCTTTATGCCGCCATCTACACGAGGAGCTCTCTGTGGGGGGCGTGATTGCCCGGCGAGGGGAAAAACAGGTCCAGGGGCCAGTCCCTGCTTGTGAAGAGCTGGGCCATGGCGTCATAGAGAATGCCCTCGGCGTACCCTCGGCCTTGTTCAGCCAGCTCGCTCCCAGAGCGCTCTGTTGACTGGGGTGGAATGGGCGCACAGTCCCCTCTGTGTGTGCCCGTGTGTGCACGGCTCCGTTCAGACTCCTCACCTGCCACTGTGTTCCAGCAGAATGGGAAGATTTAAGTTTCACTGGTGTGAAAGAACCGGATGTACATTCAGTTTCTTGGAATTAAGTAGCAAATGTTGGTTTCTTCTCCTGCCAAGATATAGTTGGAGAATCGACAACAAGCGTATAATGGTTCTGCACCCGCAGAAAGGCAAATGCGTTTCTTTGATTTAAAGAGATCGGATGAATCGTGCTGACAATGTTCATTTATTTATGATTGATTGGGTGGTCTTGCTCTGGATATATATAACCTGATGTAGAGTAATTTCCCAGCAGTTTTTTTGTGTGTGTCGAAGAGGACAGTTCCCGTGAAGGCACCACATGGTTGTTGGGTAGATTGAAATAATAGCATCAATCATCGTCATCGTCATCGTCGTCGTCGTCGCCGTCGTCGCCGTCGTTGTCGTCGTCATCATCATCATCATCATCATCATCATCATCATCATCATCATCATCATCATCATCATCATCGATGTTATCAACACTTATATTGTCCTCGTCGTTATCGCTTATATAATCATCATCATCATCATCATCATCATCATCGTCGTCGTCGTCGTCGTCATCATTATCATCAACATAAATGTTATCAACATTTTCAATGTCCTTGTCGTAGTCATCGTTATCGTCGTCGTCATTCTCACCCTCATCGTCGTCGTCGTCATCATCATCGTCGTCGTTATCATCATCATCATTGTCGTCGTCGACATTATATGAACATGAAAATGCTGCTGATTATGGTCTTCTACGATACAGCGTAGCTTCTTCCTCCACGTGTATTTAGAAGGGAGGAGTGTGTCTACAACTGCTGCCTTTGGACCAGAAGTCCAGGGCACACGTTCCTACAACCACCACTGTTAACAGCACCGTGCGAGCGGATGGCTGTGGTTGCGTGCTGCTTCCCTGAGGTTTTGATCATCTCATCGTTATCCATGGCTTGACCTCCAGACAGCTGGTGTTGTCTGCAGATCGCGCGAGCTTTGGTAACGAATTCGCTGGGCCTTCTGGGCCCCGTATGTCCGGGCAGTTTGCTGATTTATTTCAGTGCATAAGTTTTTTTCCCCTTTAAATACCAAAGAGGCTCCATTCATCCAGTGCACATTTTTACAATATAAGCATGCGAGAACAAACTTAATTAAACATAATAAACATTGTTTTTTGGACAGCAAAGGGGTTTCTTGGCACATTGTGATAATGAGTAATAAACGTGATCTTCACGTTAGAGGCACC
This sequence comes from Theodoxus fluviatilis, assembly GCA_034096865.1. NCBI lineage: Eukaryota > Metazoa > Mollusca > Gastropoda > Cycloneritida > Neritidae > Theodoxus > Theodoxus fluviatilis. Next base: position 30,366 of record JAWQFJ010005591.1, on the reverse strand, counting down.
AATACATGGTCAGTAAAATCTAAAACGTGTTTGCTTTTCGTAATTCAGGCACACGCAGACAACAGCGAAATATAGTTCATCGATTTTTTTAGACTCTTTGAAAAGAAGCTTTTGGGTCGACGATGGCGATAGTTCAAGCGAGAAGATGAGAGAGCTAGGATGGCTGTGTTAGACACCCACCACCCACGTCATTTAGCAAGACTTCTCTTAGGGCTCCATGACAGAGCGAATGATGAATGGGTTCCATCGCATCGGAAGTAAGGCATTTGCAGTAATCGTCACCGGAAGTGCATTATCCCACCAGGATGCGCCGCATTGCGCAGAACGCAGCTTGGATGAAGAATGGAGGGGAGATGGAGTGTGTGTGTGTATGTGTGTGTGTGTGTGTGTGCGTGTGCGTGTGCGTGTGAGTGTGTGTGTGTGTGTGTGTGTGTGTGTGTGTGTGTGTGAGAGAGAGAGAGAGAGAGAGAGAGAGAGAGAGAGAGAGAGAGAGAGAGAGAGAGATGTATATATTTTAACATACAGAGCCAAAACCCTGCGTGGGACAGACAGGAAAAATATAGGACCACAAGCGGGGACTGAACCCGCGACCATTCAGTTAGCGCCCGAAATGCTCTACCAGAGAGAGAGAGAGAGAGAGAGAGAGAGAGAGAGAGAGAGAGAGAGAGAGAGAGAGAGAGAGAGAGAGAGAGAGAGAGACACTTTGACACTTTGACACTTTATTTGTCGAGGCCATAGGCCCATAGACAAGGATGAATCAGTGACAAAAGCAACATGCAAACGAATTTTCAAACAAATGGACACTTGGTCTGAAACCATATCAGCAAATTACATTCCAATTATGGCAATGCCAGAACATAAATTTAAGTAAACAGGAATGTAACAGAAAACCAAAACTCTTCCTTTGGCAAACTTCGTCCACGATAAATATTGTATCAATCTCACACTTGTTACTGTATTCCTGCATGTATGAAAGGCGGAAACTTCTAGAGGGGAATATCCTGACCAACAACAGAAGCGGCTTCCTCTTTCTGCCCTCCAAGCCTGTATATTTACTCTGATACAATATTTGTCAAAATTCTAGGCGGTAAATATCAAGGAATGGGAAGGTCAGGTATAGGGAACAGCCAGAATTATGTCACAAAATTTTCATAAAACAGTCAGCCTAGCATGCTTAATAATAACAACAAAACAAAGCAATTTAATCGGGAGGATTACACATCTTGACCAATTTCAATCACATGATGGTGCCACCTTCACGCAAAAATCCCAAGCATACAGAAAGTTACAGACTTCAAAACGCGGTGGAATCTAAGCACAAAGAGTTGATTATCTGTCTGTGAAACATCTATAAGGATGTAATTTTACAATTAGATTCGGACTAGAAAAAACGAACTAGCACAGTAAATGTCATCATTCATCAGTATGAGCACGAGCTGGAATGTCAAGGTAACAATAACAAATACCTATCATGACTCATTAGAGAGTTTCTTGAACTTTTACCCGGCTATTATAATTTCGGTTTTCTGCGGAAGTCATGATCTGGGTGGGAAACAGAGGCGAAGCAGTCTGTGCAGTAGATACGGTCGGGGCACACACGACAGACAAAGCTTGGTGATGTGCGAATTGGCTCTGAGCAGCAGTCGCACCACGCACCGGACCACTTCTCTCCTGACATACACTGCAATTCCTTGGTGATGTCCGATGGATTTGCGCTCTCACGGTACATAGAGCCATCAAACGCACACTGAGAGCCTACTTCTACTCTTGTCACTGACTGTTCGCCACATCCTGCCTGTCTGTCAGATCCTGCTGGGCCTGGGTTCTTGCTGGTTTCACACTGTGGCACTCGACTTCGATGAGCAAGGGGCGATATCTCGTCATCATCTCTGTGCATCATCTGGCTCACATCCAGCACAGTAGGGGACTCGCAGCACGATTCACTTGCGGCTTGACCTTGCACGCATCCAGGTAACGCTGAATCCGCACGTGCTTCGAGCTTCACGGGTCCTTGCTTGGACGGTGTCGATTCACATGGTGGGGGTGGCAGCTGACTCTTGTTTGTGGAATCATTGCTCAAGCTTTCACTGATGCCACTTGCTTCAGGAATGAGCTGACGCTTTGCTCTCCAGTTCTTTGAACGCAAGTTGTCTCTTGCGCGCTTTGACGGCGATTTATGAGGTTTGGAAGGCATTTGTCGAGGTGAAGGATTCACTGGAGTGAATGGACTCGTCCATTTCAAGGTGACGACAATATCACCGGAATGACACGAGTCAACATACCAATTTTCCAAACAGTGAGTGTTCAAAAGGTCTCTCACCACATTCTGTAGCACACTAGGGAGGTTGACGCCAAACATCGTTGTCCACTGTGCGGTAAAAACCTAGGCACACGGATTTCTTATAAGACGATGCTGCAGACACGTCCGCCTTCACTGATGACTGAGAGGAGAGTGAGAGAGCGAGAGAGAGAGAGAGAGAGGTCTACATGGGGGATATTCCCCTGGATTATGGGACTGCAAGATTACTCAGTTAGGGTATTACATGCATTGGGCATTAGTGATCATTGACTCAAAGCATCCATGCAGGGTATTACTGGAAGCTTCATCTTCTTCCTCTTCGTTTCGCCATCCAGGCCCGGCTGGGTTAGTCGTGTAAACCCATGACTTAGAAAAGTCTCCATTTATTATGACAGTTTGAGTCGCGATAAAAGGGGGGTTTGGGATTGGGGGGAATGGATGTCGTGACATTTCCCTTAAGATAAAAAAAATCCCCCGGGGCCTTAAAGGACTCTCTAGAAGCGAAATATTTTCCACATCTTGAGAGCTTCCGGAAGGTGATGCTTCTCATTTGTCTGATTGAAGGTTACAGAGGAGACTGGGGTTTCCTTGAAAGCAAAGTGTGAGCATTCCATCCTGAAAATAATGACAGTGAATGCGACATTGGTTATTAAGGTTATGGCAGTGACAATTACAGAACCAAATCATCATCATCATCGTCGTCGTCGTCATCATCTTCATCGCTACCACCTCCACCACCATAAACACCACCGCCGCCGCCGCCACCAACACCACCACCTTCGCCGCCATCACCATCACCATCTCCGACACTACCTCCACCGCCACCACCACCGCCACAGCATCCATCACCACTACCACCGCCGCCACTGTCGTCATAATTATCATAACTCTAAACAGCATCGTTGCAATCGTCGAAGTCATCTTTGTTGCCGTCGCCACCGAAGTCATCATTATTATCTCCGTCATAACTGTCAATATTATGAAGTCACCATTATCGTCATTATTGTCATCGCGGTCACCATCGTCATCATCGTCATCGTCATCGTACTCAATGTCTTCGTAGTTGTCATTCTTGTCATTATTGTCCTCGCCCAGATCATATGTAAAAGTATGGCTGTCTCATTTGAAGCTGCAACAGGCGTTGATATCATGTCTGCTGCCGTTTAACCCCATGACTGGTCAGTCTTGCTACTGTTACAGGTATCCAGAAGTATTCCTCTTTTAGCTGCTTTTTGAGGCGCCCTAGCACGTATTGTCCATGGCGTAAGTTCTGCGCATGCGGATGAGCAAGACTGTGTGTTGTTTTGTGTGCAACGCGAACTGCTACCTGCTACGGCCTTCGTCCGCTGAGATACTTGACTCTAAAATCTCTCCCACTTCGCTCCACTGACTCTTGAACAGCTAGCCTCAAACAGCACGCCATCAAGGAACCTCTCTACTTTGCTGTCTTCCTGATTTGCCTTTTGTCATCTCCCCCTGATCGGGGCAGGCCGCTCACCGCTTACAACGAGATTTGGTGGGATAAGTGCTTAATGTGTATTTGAAAGAAGAACTCAACAGCCTCTTGCCGTAATGGACTTTTCACCTCGTCTCAGCTAATTGCTGTAATGCATGGGCTTATGCTGGACTGCACCACGCTTGATGAGTCCCAACATGAACTTTACTGTCCGCACTGCAGGATCGTGTTTCCTTCTTGTCGTCTGACAAAAACTCGAGCCATTCTCAGCAGACACAAAACCCAAGATCGATAGAAGGGCACGGTGACGCAAATTGGCTGCTCCTCGTTAAAGTGGACGGGGAGGGGGGGAGAGCTTGTGGAAATGGGGGAAATGGGGCTCTTGGTGGATAGGGTGGGTGGGCGAAGGGGTGTGTGTGTGGGCGTAGGGGTGGGTGGGTGGGCGGATTGGTGGGTGACAGTATATGCCCCGAAATATAGAAAATAAGAAGTAAAGAGTGGTGGATGGGGTGAGTGTGTGGGATGGAGTGGAATAGGGAGACGGGGAATTAAGATGTATCGTAGTGGGGTGGGAAGGGATTGGAGTATGTATGTGAGGTGGGGGTGTTGAGAGGTGAGGGTATGGGAAGGAGAGCAGGAAAACGAGGACGAGGCGGGGAACTGCCAAAGAAAAGACGTCACTCTCAACTACCGTGTCTGTGCCCCCTTGCGGATTAATGGGGAGACAATTCTTCGCGACGACCTCTGTAATCAGCTCGCCGATTGGGACACGTTCGGTCAACTTCATCTGGTGAGCCTCTTCTATTGAATCCCCTGGGATTTTGGCACTAGAGATGCGGTCCGCCAATTCTCCTCGGGGATTGGTAAAGGTCCTACCGCTGGAGCGTCTCCTGGTCAGTGCCGGCGTGAGAGCTCCCTTGAAGGCCGCGTTACTTGGTACGGATTGCCCAAATGAAGCTGCATACTGGAGCGCAGTATTACCTTTAGAAGGCCGCGTTACTTGGTACGGATTGCCCAAATGAAGCTGCATACTGGAGCGCAGTATTACCTTTAGAAGGCCGCGTTACTTGGTCCGGATTGCCCACATGAAGCTGCATACTGGAGCGCAGTATTACCTTTAGAAGGCCGCGTTACTTGGTGCGGATTGCCCACATGAAGCTGCATACTGGAGCGCAGTATTACCTTTAGAAGGCCGCGTTACTTGGTCCGGATTGCCCAAATGAAGCTGCATACTGGAGCGCAGTATTACCTTTAGAAGGCCGCGTTACTTGGTACGGATTGCCCAAATGAAGCTGCATACTGGAGCGCAGTATTACCTTTAGAAGGCCGCGTTACTTGGTCCGGATTGCCCACATGAAGCTGTATACTGTAGCGCAGTATTACCTTTAGAAGGCCGCGTTACTTGGTCCGGATTGCCCACATGAAGCTGTATACTGTAGCGCAGTATTACCTTTAGAAGGCCGCGTTACTTGGTGCGGATTGCCCACATGAAGCTGTATACTGTAGCGCAGTATTATCTTTAGAAGGCCGCGTTACTTGGTGCGGATTGCCCACATGAAGCTGTATACTGGAGTGCAGTATTACCTTTAGAAGGCTGCGGTACTTGGTGCGGATTGCCCACATGAAGCTGTATACTGGAGTGCAGTATTACCTTTAGAAGGCTGCGGTACTTGGTGCGGATTGCCCACATGAAGCTGCATACTGGAGCGCAGTATTACCTTGACGAGATGAGCCAGTTTAACTGAGACCATTGTCAGCCCACGGTGCCCGATGTCTTACAAGGAACTCGTGACAGTTTCCTTGGTAGATTCTTGTCAAAAAATGATCGATGGAGAAAATGTATGTCACCTTTTTGCCATTTTAACATTATTTTTTCTTCTTCTTTTTTTAAACTGAGAATATTCGCTTGTTCAGGTCGTATCGGCTTAACACAAAAAGACATTGGAATGAAAAAGGTTAAGTTCAGCTTAGAGCAACGATATAAGCTCGTTAGCTTTGTGTTCTTCGAATACGAATGGCCCAAGATGAGAATATTTTTTTCCCGATGTCTTGGCATAAAACTCGTGTTGATTTAGTTGCAGCTGGGGAGGATTTTCATCTGGGCCAGTTAGTGTTAATGATCCGTGTGTTTGCGTTCTGTGTGAGATGTACATAGCAGTTGGCACATGCAGGCTGAGTTTCTTTATCAAGTGCACACGTCGTCTAATTATTGCCTCCATACAATGCACACCACCGGGATATTAATCACACACAAACTGTTTACGTATTGCACCACCCATCCAAGGTAGCTTGTTGTGCCTCTGATTGTTTCGTTTCCTGGAGAGGGGGGGGGGGGGGGATAATTAGCACATGATTTTGCTAAAGCGGCACGATTCTTGAATTTCTGTTTTTGCATTTCTTCAGGGACACTGTGCTTGTGTGTCGACTCAACATGAAAACTGAAGCGTTTTTTAACCTCGCGTTGCCATTTCTTGTCTACGTCCGTTGTGCTGTGGCGGGCATGTATGGACGGTGAGGGGTTATCATAAACTGTGGTGATAGAAATGGGTCGTCTGTGCATGGAACCGCTGTCTGGAAAGTCGTCTCTTTTCATTTGGTGTAGCTGCCGTGATAGGAGATGCATGTCGCTTCGAGAACACTGCGTGAACAAACTCCTCATCTGCGTGAGGTTACTATTCCCGCGTGCCATTTGGAGCTAAATTTCACCTGCAGAACCGATGTAAGCCTTTAATCTGTGCTTTGCTTTGATGTCTTATGCTTCTTGTCATGCCAACGAAATATGATAATTGGTTTTTTGATTAATTTCTTTGGGCTGCGATTCTTTAGCTAGAATGCGATTTCTAAGACCCAAAAGAAATCACTTTCACATATGATTGTTTGGAGAAAGGTTATTATCCTTTGAAGACCTACTGCAGAATGCAATGGACTTTTTATAATGAGAAAGATGGCAAGGAATGACAATGGTGAAAGTTTGTCTGTGGAAAACTAGAGATTGGGACAGGAACTTTTAGCATTGTTTATCTCTTCCATTTTGCCCTAACCTCGCATCCCTCTTCACTCTCCTCAAACTGATGCGTATGAAATTTGATGGGGCTCAAACCAGGAGGAATCTTGTTCAGTAATATGCAAGATCGACTGTTCCGTGACAAAGGTCGGTTGCACTGTCTCCTTCTCCTGGCAGAGTCCAAGTTGGGTTGCCTGTACTTCCATCGTGACACACGCCTGGCAGAAGACGAATGGTATCTGTCTGGCCTTGATTACGAGACAGTGCTGACAAAATCCAATTTGACAAGAGCACGACAGTGGGCAGAATGGGATACAGTACGATCTTCTCAAGACACCAGCTTGGCGTGGAACAGATGGGTTCCGCCTCATATCAGGGTGTACGGCCCTTATTGAGTGCGGCTAGTGCGTTTCCATCCACAGAGTTTGTCGTGGCTGTCACGATGGGTAGTGTGGGACTCCGTTTGTTCTCATTGTGACACAAGCTTGGCAAGGGATCTCAGAATAACACAGCCGGCTTGGTTCCAATCCCGTTTGACACACGACTGGATGTGTCTGGGGTAGAATTTCGTTTGACCTCAGAGTGACACCGGCCCAACAAGAGACAGTTGTCGCGGTCACCAGACCCTGGGGTCATCGAAACTTCGACCAATGGGCAATCAGCACCTCGTTTGATTGGCGGGACGGCGCCATCCAATCTAATTATGCGGGTGCCTTATCTATTTGTGGAGAGTGATTCGGCAGTAATCTGATTAATGGTGGATGAGACGGTGGTCCTGTGCAGGGTATTACCCCGGCCAAGCTGTTGATGAGGGCCAAATTTGGAGCCTGGTGGAATAAACTGTTGAAAACGGCCTCACTCCGCCGTCGTACCGGCTCAGAGTCGGTGCGCTGCAGTACTGGAATATAGGAATTATGGAGAGAAAAGGTTTGGTAAATCCGACCTGACGGGCAGATTGAGATGTGTTTGCAAAAAGAAGAGTTTTAATTAGGTTTGCGATTTGTCAAAAGTAAACGAATTCGCACCGTGATGCTTGAAAAGGGTTTCAGTCTTGTTGAAGTTGATTGTAACAGAGTGTATTGAATAATACAATCTTTTCTAACATCACCCCCACCCACCCAAAATGTATTTCTTAGGCATAATATGGTGTTCACCCTTATAACAATGTTTAGTGAGTAACCGAATGCAAGCTGACCACAGAATGTCATTTGAAGCGGAAAATGTCAGTCATATCCAGTCCAGGTTATTCCCATGAAGGTAAATTTAGAATCGGACATTATTTAGTTAAGATGTCGAACCCAGTCGAAAGTACGTGGGAATTTAGGATTATTGAAGATAGCTTTCAGCATTGGTTAACAATCTCACCAAGGACTTGGGCCAATGGAATGCTGATAAAATGCTGACAGGTATGTTCGAAATGACGGCACTAGAGAGTGCAACAAAAAATGCTTGCAGTGAAAGAAATGTTGTGGCGTTGGTATTGCAGGCAGTCTGAGACATTCATTTTCCATCAATTCCAGTCTGAAGACGAATGGAGCCTCAGCGTCTTTTCTAAGGGTATTGTATACATTGACATCTCTTCTCATCGTTTACGCAAAAAGTGTAATCGTGCTTCTTTTGCATATTGACATTTACAAGACATGTGCTTGCAAATGTGATAATATTCATCAGTCGTTAGCTGACGCACTCTTTTAAGTGTTGTACATACAAAATCGCTGGAAAGGAAATCTTTATGATTATTATGCGGACTTGTCACAAGTACCGGCATAGATCAGATGCGTAGTGAACACAGATCGTATGCCAGAGGAATGGAGCTTCTTCCGTGACCGACTAATGGTACAAACTTCTCCGCTTGGACTAATTTTTCCCTTTGAAGGAGAAGATACAATCTAAGCAGCATTTTCATAACCGTATTTCTCACCAAGTGGGTACACCAAACTATAGCACTGCCTATTTCAAAACTCTCGCCCTTTCCCCTCCTCCCTCCCATTGCCTCAACCCCTTCCACCCTGATTTCACGAGTCACTACCTGCCCGCTAAAACCCTCTTCCAAGCCCCCTTATCTCTCATTCCTTAATGCCCTGCCCCGATTCGCCATCCACGTCCCTGGGCACTTGGGCTTTCAGGTTTTGACGTTTTCAAAATGGGGACCGGCCCTTCGCCCCTTGGTCTCTCCAACGACTTCCGTTCCTAATTTGCTCGTGCCCATCGTGCTGCACGCCTCATCGGAGCAAAGTCGTGGAGAAGCGGAACTGAGGTTCTTCAGGCGTGAAAAATCCTCGACGTTCCATTCACTATATCACGGCTCGGAATAAGGGGGTGGGGGTGGGGGGTAAGGGGTGGGGCGTACACTTAGGAGGGTGAGAGTTGGGGGTGCTTCGGTGGAGGGGGGGGGGGGGGGAGAGGCAAGGAGTGACTGGACTGATATTGGGCGGCATATAGATTAGTAGTTGGTAGTACTCTGAAAGTGGGGGTCGGGCGTGATCAGGATGAAGCGGAAGCCATATGGATTTAAGGGAGATAAAAGGAGGGTGGGCGATGTATAGCAGTTGGGAATGACAGTTAACGGATGATGAGGTTTGGGGACAGGATACATGTGAGAGAGTTCTAGAGAGAGAAGTGGTGGAGGGGGAGGGGGAAAAGATAGATGAGAAGGGGTTGTGGGGATGAGTACAGAGATAAGTGGTGACGGGGTAGGGTCAGGCGGGGATCGAAAGAGGCCGAGAATCGGTTTTGGACAAAAGTGAAACTGAGAGAATGGTGACAGATCAGATTCAGTGTAGGGGGGAGATGGTTGAAAAAGGTGGAGGCTGGAGCGGAATGGCTTGTGGGATATGTTGGATTTTATTTTAATGAAGAAGAGGAAGGAGGGGTGGATCTATGAGGCACTGAGGTTGGCGGAATGAGGGAGGGGGTAGGTGAGCAGAAAGGAAGGTGTTTGGAAATGCATGATATTTCGAGAGGAAGCGGTGAATGAGTAGGTAGGTTGGTGCAGCCGGGGAAAATTTGGGGGTGATGGGGAGGGAGGGGGAGGGGGGCATTTAGGGGTGTCCAGGGCAGTACAGCTGAAGCATTTTCAGCTCTGCACCTCATTTCCGTCACTGAGGTCCGGGGTTCAGGAGAAGTCCCCGGCCTCGCTGAAAGCTCGGGCCTGCATTTTGTGCTTGCTCTGCTGTGAACTTCGGCGGGGAAGGGGGGGGGGGGGGGGGGGTGAGGGGGACGGGAATTCGTGCCCACTTATTGCTTTGCCAATGTGGGACGAGCGGAATGGAGGAATTTCGGGATCGGGCGTATTGCTTTTTCGAATCGGGGCCTGTCACTGAATTCGCCTGTTGCAATAAATTCGTTCGTGCTCCGCTTAGCCACTGATCAATAATCAATCACATTTGGCGAGGCTAACAGGCTAACGGTTTTTCTTCGTGCTTTTGGGGGAGTGTTTTTTACCTCCATGTTCAAATGGATCCTGTGACTAATGCCTTGCCTTTGGGATTTATGAAGTTGATGGTTTTTTGGGTAGGGTTGCTTTTGAAATGAACAGGACGTAGCAAAAGATTGTGATTATTGAAATCATATGCAAGCACTACAATATTTAGCACACTTAACAGAGCGAGAATATATAGAGCATAGATAGCTATATCTATATTTGAAACAGCTGCTTCCAAATTTTATAAAGCCAGCCCCAACCCCCCAGAAAACGTGAATTCTGTTTTCTTCATGAGTGAAGGCTTCAATGAGCATCGACATGACTGCGGTGAAACTTCTGTCGATTTTTTCCCCTTTGTTATAGTTCTTCATGCCGTAAGCTTATAATCTAATGACAGGTTGAAAGAATGGAAATAATTTATCATTGAAAAATATTTTCAGTGATACGATTTAACGCCCCAGGGTTGACTTTGCATTGTCTATATACTATATTTCCGGTTACTTCTAGAGTGCATACAAAGCTGCAGCAATACGTAAGGGGCAGAGTCATGAGTCCTGAGTTCTTTGCATGAACTCAAACAGGACACTTCTTTTTCTCCACTTTCTGAAGGAGGTAGAGACTCAAGTCTAACCACATCCTGTGAAGACTAGAGTTTGTGCGAAGAAATTCAGGAAGCCTGTTAACTGATCGGTTGACATTCTTCACAGAGTCAGATGGATTTCCTGACTATTCTAACCACTTCCGAACTCGAATTTTGACCAGCAGGAGCTTTTGTTTGTTTGTTGGGATTTTTTCCGAGCAGGCTTTGAAGGACACGGATGTTTTCCAATGACCTTCCTCGCAGAGATTACCTTCTTTCAGGGCAGGACCTCGTCTCGACTTTCTCATTTGCTCGACGAATATTACACTGCCCGCCATCTTGCTTTGGGGCGTCAGCCGCCTGATTTATTCCAAGAAATTCCATAAATCAGGTTGGGAAATGCTCGTTTAGGGTTTGTTCTGTGATCCCGGGGCAAATAGGCTTTCCAGAGGAAAATTACGCTGCTCTCCTAGCGCGCTTGATGTGGGAGTGAGTTTTGGAGTCCGAAGGTCAATAGAAGGGTATCTGAGACTCTCCATTGGCTACTCCTGCGCCGCGTCGCGGCGTTGTTTTCTGCCCCAAAGACCAATAACTCTCAGTAACGACTGAGTGGGCTTCTAATTTAGTCTGGCCAGGGACGCGAATGATCGTAATGAGGGTTTACGAAGCTCAGAAAATAGCATGCTATTAACTTTGATTACGTCGATGTAAATGAAGCCATCTGCAAGGAAAGTCTGCTTTTTTCCAAGTAGGCGCCTTAAAAAAAAATCCGCCTATGTGTGGAAAGGTACGTAGATGTGTACAAATGTTACTTCAAGTGTAAATTCCCATCAGCATTGGTCGTTTGAGTCATTGCTCGGATAAACGTGAAGATATTATACTCACTATTGATATTTGTAAGAGACAGTAGCAGACTTCACTTAGTCACTTCGACGACGACAACGACGACGACGAGGAGGAGGAGGAGGAGGAGGAGGAGGAGGAGGAGGAGGAGGAGGAGGAGGAGGAGGAGGAGGAGGAGGAGGAGATAAACAGTGAAAGTTGACATATTCGTATATTTTGTTTTGTGGGTGAGTATTTAACAACAGATTCCCTTCCTCCCCTCTCCCCCCTGTATCCCCTCTTAAAGTGATAGGAAGAACAGGTGAATGGTATGGAAAAAGTAGGTGCGCTCTGATGTTGCATCAGGGAATATGGCAAAGTGCATCGCATCCTTGCTCCTATTTATTCACAACCATTAAACGTGCTGCACGTCTTGTTAAAGGGTACTTACACGTTTTCTTTGAGCCTTTCGAATGCACTTCTTGTCTCCTGCCGATTGGACCATCCGTTGAACACTTTGCGATCTGATTCAAGGCATGTCTTGTATTATTCTTTCTTCATCTCGACTCTCCGGAGAATCGGAATTCGTACACTACAAGCTAATAAGTGCGTAAGGATTGCATACATCGCCGCAGTTACTCTAAATCTCTATCGAGCAGTCTGAGCTAGGCTAACGTGCTTCGCGTTCAAGGCTCCGTATAGCGCAGGTGTATCCACGACAGAATATCTTCCAGTCTGCCTGCTGTTCAAGAAAGCCTAGACTGCCTCTTGATAGAAACACATGGGATTCTCTCGTAGACTTTTCGTTTCCAAGGCAACATCGCCTGCCCTAATGATTTTCGTATTCAAACTGTTAGGAAGCTTCTCACGCACTAGATATTAATGTCGGTGCTGTATTTATACAGATGGAACATTACCATAAAGTATTGAGAATTGGTCAGTCGCTATGGTATTGTTTAGGAGAAAGTTTATATTTGTTACGTATGATAAGAAATACTTTTTGTAGATTTTTTATCATGCGTGAATAATACTGAGCATGTTTATACCCATCGAGAACATATTCTTGAGGGAAACAATAATTGATAGAAAAAAGACCCTGTATAAGTGGTTAAAAACAGGGAAGATTTGCGAGAAAAAAAATGTAAGGAGAAGCTGGAAACTCCAAATGTAAGTGATCTTAACAACTGATTGATACATTCACTGCGTTTTTCAGTTCTGCTGAGCTTTGCTGATGAACACGTTTAAGCTCTGCTTCAGGAAAAGTAGGACGTGTTTTTTCTT
>JAWQFJ010005591.1:0-12500 GCA_034096865.1 Theodoxus fluviatilis | reverse complement strand
TGTGCTTCCTATGTCTTGAATTAAGAGCTTTGTGTTGCATGACCTTGGATGACCTTGACCTTGGGTCAAGGTCACATGTATTTTGGTAGGAAAAATGTGTAAAGCAGTTCTTAGTGTATGATGTCATTGGTAGGTTCAGTTGTTTGACCTTGACCTTGAAGGTCACCTGAAGGTCAAGGTCAAATAAAGGTCAAGGTCCAGCATGTGAGTCGTATGGGCTTTGCCCTTCTTGTTGGAGTTTATATTAATATAAAAGACTTTGAATATGAGAAATCTTCAGACACAGACCTAGCAGGAACCTAGATAAGCAACATCATTGCAAAGAAATGTATGTTCTTGCATTACATTTTAAACTTTGCAGCATGGTCGTCTAAAACTGACTTATATCTTTGTATTTCTGTACCCACCGCGCATTTTCACCGACTTGCTCTACACTCTGTACTATTTTTCACGGGCTTCAAATTGTCTGAGAGCTTCTCCAGCGACAGAGATCGAGGAAGCTGTCGGCTTTACAAGCGATGCTTGGTGCTGACAAGTAGCAAATGGCGGGTGAAAAAGCTAGCTCGCTTTCCAAGAATAGAACAATGTGCACCAAGCACACCCAACTGAGCCTTCGCAACTGACGCCCTATGCTCGTGTTGCAGGTGATGTAAATGTGGCAGAAAACCAGATAAAGCTATTTCAGAACCTTTCCCTTAAGATTATCTTCAAGTTTGGCGTGGGCTCTATATACATCGATATCTAGTGAAGTTTGCCAAGCTTCTTTTCTTTTTCAAGTCTGGCAGCTGCTGGTTACGGCGAGAGTTCTTAAGAGCCTCGAAACGAGGGCGACCGTATCGGGAGAAGTAATAGTCTGGCTTTGGACTGAAATGCAAGAGCTGGAGGTAATGAAAGGCACTCCAGCAGACGGGACTTCTGGTTTGCAGTGGGCTGGCTGCGCAACTGTCCAGAATGTTCATGGCACTCTGGGCACTGCGAAACGATCTTCTGAAGTCGGTCAGTTGAGTGCGTAATGATCAGGACTGCGTGGGTCCCTGCAGCCTCCAGGAAGAAAGCTAATGGATTTGCACCCAAATGTGCACAGGAGACTGCCGAAACAGCCGCACTTATCATCTTCTGCAATCTTGTTAGAATTTCCCTTGCATCTTCACCGGAAATGGGTGTTTTCCTACTGCGTTTCCGCATGGAGTGCATCTTAGGAAACGCACGTCAACACGTTGACAATCTGCTGAAGCTTCTCTTCAACCTAGAATAGTCACAGCTTCGCTCGCCATTTCTCTACATGAGAAGCTGCTTGGTTTAGCGAGGGCTGGAAGATAGATATCTGGTTTGCACATATTGGTTGCAGCAGGCAGCAGGCAAGGGAGCTGTCATGATTTGTTTTCGAATGGAGGTAGACATTGAGATGTATTTATTTCACTGTACTTTATATACTTTTTGTGGAGAGCGCTGGCATTTTGCATTTAAAATGCTGGCACACTGTACATCAGCATACCATGCAACAGATTCGTGAACTGATCAGGGGACAAGTTGGGTTTTGAACTTTTTGTAGGTTATCACGCAAGTTTGTAAAATCCTCGCCCCCGTCAAGAAATCATTAAAGCAGAGGATGTGCCTCATTCATTCTTTCAGTATTCTATCCACGCTTTTCTGTTTACTAGTTATTTTTATGCTATCCACTTTTTTTAAATACCATGAAGATATATTCGTAGTCAGTGTTTTTTACTTGTACTCATTTGTTCGTTCGTTTATTCATCATCCCTTACGTCCGTTTGTTTACATGTCAGTTTATTTATTCATTCACATTTACTAATTCATTAGTTCACTGAATCTCTGTATGTAGTCTTCTGTAGTCATTTACACTCTGATTCACGTCTACTCTTTGCTGTCCTTTTCATTCGCCAACGAAATCCTTTCGCTGTCCTATAAATCAGGCCTTTTTTTCTACCCAATTCATTGCATAATGTCCCACAGTCGCTCGAAGTGCTTCGGAAAGGGAGGGGACTGCAGCAGGGAGATAACGGTGATGGATCTAATGGTCTTTTCTGCAACCACCCCGGCAATCAAACTAATGGGGTCAGCCACCCCCTCCGGAGATGCAGATAGAGTACGGGCAATTGGCTATGGAGTGCTTATGTGCCGTGCAGGAGCGCTTTACAGCGTACAACAGTTTTCAGTGCAGCTCTTGCCGTCTGTTTGCAGTCTCGCTCTTAATCCGGCCACTGTACTTTTGGGTTTGCAAGATTTCTATGTTGTAGTGTACATGCATAATCATTAGGCCAAAAATAAAGATTGTGGTTAAAGTAACATGGCAACAACCACAAAGGGGGGGGGGGGGGGGTGAGGTTCGGTAGGTCGGCCTGAACTTTTAAAATTAAAAGTTTGTTTTTAGAAGAGGCCAGATTTAACATAAACCAAACCTTCTTTCACTGAAAAAGTTTGTTTTACAACTTTATTAGTGTATTTCCTAAGTGTTCAAAGGGCAGGGAAGATGGGTCAGCACGCAGGTCGTTTTTTTTACCGTCAACTTTCTTACTTGGTCTCTCTTGTTTCCATGATAGGAAAAAAGTTTAGGGTCAGGAAAGAAAAAAACGAGGAAGTGTTAGGGATGTTGGTACGTGGTGACTTTACATGCAATATTCATTTGTTGTTGATATATATTTTTCTTCTTGACTCTAAATGAAGTAATTATCAGACGGTTCTTGACATCCACTATGTGTCGTCTGAATTAAAATCAAACTTAGCATGTGTTTATGAATGCTCTATTAAAGCATCCATTTTCATGCATCGATATTATCCCACTAGTTGTAGCTGCAAGGCAAATGTCAGTATAGTATAAGCATTCGAGCGCAGAACATCAGGACAATGTTACTGCACAGTAAACTAATTGGCCATGACATAATAATACTGATACGACCCAATAACGGCACAGAGACCCTTTTATCCAGCGATGCAGCGGATGCGTTTTGAATGTCGCAATAGATTCACAAGCGACTCAGTTACAGCATCCTGTAACATCCAAGTTTAATTGACGCTGGCGGCAGCTTTGATAATGTCTTCACACTTTGGCCCCGATGACAGATACGCAAACGAAGGGGACCCCGACTGCCTGGATTATGCCTGAATTCTGCCTGCTTGTATCAGTCTTCCAATTAGAACCATCGGCTTTATGCCTTCGTTGAAAGGAGTGGCAGGGACAGGAGATTATGCCAGAATCTACACGTCCCTTTGACATGACTACCGTCCTACATCAAGCCCCGCCTATCTGATTCCTTCTGAGCCCGGCCCTATCTTGCAGCCTATGTACTCTTCTCATGGTTGAGGACATAATTGCCTTGGACAGAGTCAATGGGTTGCTATCCTCTGGAATTTTTGTCTATTTCTTCCGTTCTTGTCTCCACTGATGCCGCTACACGTGAGGTCCGGGGTTATCAAGGCTATTGTTTCCAAGACAAACACCAAAAAAATTAGTTCTTATCACAGACAAAACGAGAATGGACCTATTGTTTATCTTTCTGTGGGGTTTCTGCCTGCCCCGTAAGTTGTCAATTCAGATGTGACACGCTGCAGAGTAGGACACCAATGCCCCTCTGCCGAACTGTGAGAAGCAAGCACAGCTCCCACGCAGTCAGTCGGTGATTTCTGTTTCTGTGCATCGTTGTCAAGGTTAAAAAAAGATAAATAAAGGCTTCTTGCTGCAAAAGTTCCATTTGCAATATTATAACTTCAAACTCCGGACCTCCCTGTGGGTTGATGGTAGGAATATCCCGAAACGGCCCGTCAAGGACTAGTAACTACGGCAATGGAGGTGTGATTTGCTCTTGCTCTCAGCAGCTCCAGTGAATGTCGTATAACCTTCAAAGAATGAAACGTCGCGAACGTTCCGTTCCTTCCTTCACTCACTCACTCATTCATTCATTAATGTATTCATTTATTTATTGATTTACTCATTTCACCGTGCGATTGCTGTCACGCCGAGAAACGGAATGACTAGTTTCTTGCTAGAAAAATAAAGTTGTGTGGAGATTTTCCATTGAAATTTGATTTTGAATTTACCTCGGCCTTCTCCCTCTCAGCTGAAAGAATACAGAGTCATTTGATGTGCATGATTCATGAAATAACTGGGTGGTGCGTCGGTAACATAAAAGGGAAATCAATTATCGTCGACAGGAAGGGTTGAGGAAATGAAAAGCGTAAAATTGATCTTGGACAAAGTTATCAAAAGAACACATGAGGATGGACAGTTCATGCAGAACTTAGCCGGTGTAATTACAGCAGTAAAGATTTTCAGAGCTTGTGAGTGATATTTCAGTTTGCTGGTGCAATAATCATCTGAATATCGCTGCGCCCACATTCAAGAGGGGACAATACGTACATTGGTCTTGCTCCGCACATAATGAAGGACAAACTAGCATATTCTCTATCCATTCCAGCTCTTCACTCCATTGTGTTAAAAATCGTCCCTCTGAAAGAAATTCCAGATCCCCTTTTGTCCAACTCTATCTCCAGTCATCTCACCAGTAAACCTGGCCCTCACACCATCTGTAATTTAACCCTAGAAGTATTACATGATTGAAATGTTGACAGAATTTCCCAGTTGACATTGCTCTGGCTGCACTGTTGTTAAGTTATTTTTGTGAACTGCGGAAGTTTCTAGCTGGAGTGGTGCTTGTTGGAACGGAAGTATCATTTTGAGGGCCAGAGCAACCACCGAACGGGAAAATTGGCCAAGATGTAGGCTTTGTAGCACTTCTAGAGTTAAATCCAACCTTGCTGGATTCCATTTTGCAACCCCTGTATCCTACCCCTAACCCCACACTGCCCCCAACTCAAGCTTGGCATCCCTGCCTGCATGGCGCTGGACGGTATCTGGCAAGGTCGACACGGGCTTTCTTCTGCAGACAGGAGCCCAATTAGTTCCCGCGCTATTTACATCCTGGTTAGAAGGCAGGCACAATGGCGACTGATTGTGTCCGCAGCACCCGTCCTGTCTTCGTGCCAGCCCGGACCAAGCCTCGGCGTAGATCACGCCTCCGATTGTCTGAATTATCTCCCTTTGCCTGCCCTGGCCGAGTGAGGGCGAGGCGAGCACCGCCATAAACTTCCGCCTATGTCACGTGGTCTTTCGGGTCGTCGTGTCCCATTGTTTGGTGGCGTCTGTGTGCTGTTGTGCGTCCGTGAAAAGCGAAAAAAGGCAAATAGGGAAACAGAGCGATGAGTTAATGGAGAGGGACAGAGGCAAGAAGGGAAGGAGAGAGAGAGTGAGAGAGAGAGAGAGAGAGAGAGAGAGAGAGACATACAGACACACACACACACACATACACACACACACTCACACACACCAAAACTAACACTGACACTAACACATGCTGACAGTCAGACAGACAGACACACAGACAGATGCACAGGAACACACGCAGATATCCAGATTGACTGGCAGAACAAATGAAAGCACATAGAAATGAGCTTAATCTACGACTTTATTTTCATTTCTTGTACAATCACAGTGACGCCACTTCGATTTTGCAAGGAAGGAAAATTCTCAATATCTGCCACTATTACATGGCTTGATGACTTTGTTGAAATGATTATTTTATTTGCAAATGTTTCCATTAACATTGACATTAATAGGAACTTTAGCTCTGGGTGTTTATACACGAACTTATTGCCTCACCCTGTGATCAATGTTCCTGAAATAGAAACATTGACATAACAATATCAGTCGTGCAACTTTGGACCTAATTCAGCGTTGTTCACGTTGTTACTATGACAATACTTTGCATCATCATAGGCATTAATCACCCATCACATCCCCATATTTCGCAGGAACAGTTATCGAGCGATTTCCCTACAAAGTTGTCAGGAGACTACGGATCCCCCCCCCCCCCCCCCGTTTTTCTCTCTCACTACAGTCATCAATGCTTTATATGTGCTATATACTCATGCATGCTGTTCTCTGGAATTTGTAGTAAAGACTGATTATTTTGTGTTTGAAAATATGCTTTTCTCACTTCTGTCATTTTAGAGTAGTATTTCTCTTGCGCGGTCACATGCATGTATTTAACGATGTTGTCTTTAACAGACTCTCAAGTTATGATGATGACTTTGCCCTCGCTAACCTTGTGACCTTTGTTCCTTACAGACTGTGACGTCATAGTGTCCAGCCAGCACCAGCAGCAGAAGAATGGCACGTTCCAGTCCCCCAGCTGGCCTGACCCGTACCCCAACAACGTGCACTGCCTCTATAAGTTCATCGGCAAGGACACTGAGAGGGTCAAGATCAAGTTCACCGCCTTTGATGTGCAAGGAAGGCCGCCTATGTGAGTAGTGGGGAAACACAGGTGATTTTGTTGTGAGATGGTGTAACGTTTGAGGAAATTGGTCCCTATGTGTGAGTGACTGAGACAGGGAGGGAGCGAATGAGTAACTGATGAACTGAGTGAGTGACCTTAGGGTGAATGTTCGGGGGTGAATGGATGAGAGAGTCATTAAGTTAGTAGGGTGAAGCAGTTGGTCTGTCCGTTGATTAGTTAGTCAGTCAGTCATTCTGTCGGTTGGTTGATCAGTCAGATCGTCAGTTAGTCGTTCGGTCTGTCCGTTGATCCGAGAGTCAAAATCTGTCAGTCTGTCCAAATGGCAGTCCACCAAACAACTGGTCTCTGTTTGTTTTCATAGATTAGAGACAGGATGTATGTGCACTTCTTTGTAAATTTGCCTGTGTGTTCTCGTTGTTCACACATATGGATGTTTATTACCGGTGTGTGTGTGTGTGTGTGTGTGTGTGTGTGTGAGCGTGTGTGCGTGCGTGCGTGTGTATGTGTGTGTATGTGTGTGTGTGCGTGCGTACTTGCGTGCATGAATGTATGTATGTCTTTATGTTTGTAAGCGATTGTTGATGTGCATGTTATATCTCATTAAAATCTCATATAAAGGATGAAGTAAAGACCCACTAAAAGAAAACACTACTTAAAAAGCAAAATATCACACAGCAAAATGGGTGTCGGTTGACCACTTTGGGTCTTTGATGAAAATGAATGATGAATGGAGTTTTACAGCCTATCAGCCTTGTAGGCAATGTACGGCCACTAAGCACGAAAACTAACTAGAGTTGATAAAGCCTTCTGAAACTCAGTCGTAGCTTCCTCTTTGACTTCCGTACCGGTCGCTACCAACTTTTCCCCAACGTGGGCACAGCGGTTGATTTTCATTGATTTCACAGGCGGTCATCAAATTTCAGTCACCCAGTTATTTTACTCTGTTCTACCCCAACTGTCGTCGACATGGCAGGCTATGAAGCATCTGGAAAGTTGTTGCGCATTTGGGCCATTCGAATAGGCAGAATGGGTATTTCATGATTTGACTGAGATAAATCGAATGTATTCTTAAAAACAGTTAGTGTCCTCGGTTTATGAGAGAAAAAAGCACAGTACTTCCAAGTATCAGACAGAAAAGCGAAGTGCTGTCACGGAGGTGTCAAACATCATCGTGTCGGTGGACTGCTCAAAAACGTGAACGAGGTGACGTAGATATCTGACGCCATCACCGAGGCATCGACGTCACTACTTTTGGATCTACTTTCTCTTAAGGATCTACTTTCTTCTCAGCTAAACACACACCGAGTCTTCCTCGCCTTTAACCATTCAAAGGAGAGTGACGGGCGTTTTCGATGCGAGATGCTTTTTAAATATATAAGTCGAAGGATTATCCCTCCTCGTTTTCTAATAAATACTGCTGGCGCTGAACCTCCAGGTTTTGGCATTAAAAAAACAACAACAACAACAACAACCACAAAAAGATCGGGTTCGAACTCGCAACCTCTCGAGAAAAGAGGGGGAGGGGGGGGGGGGGGGAATAAGGTTCAAACCCGCAACCTCTCACGTGTACAACAACGGGTGGGGTGGCTCTCTCTCTCTCTCTTGAATACCATACACACATTTTTTAAAAAGCTTCTGTGCGGATTCCAACCCGTACGCGCATCCCCTACAACCAAGCATGTCCAAGCGACAAAATAATATTCGACGCACATACCGAGTGAGCTAATCCATAAAGCTGTGAGGACCTCCAGTAAACCGGGAGGGGAAAAAATCCTTCTTTCTCCTTCACCAATGTCCAATCTCCTCGAAATTACGTCACGTTATTCGACGTCAAATGATCATGTCACACATGCCAAAACATCCCTTGAGTCGGGACAGAGTTCCGTTCCTTGCCTTCTTTGCAACACCAAAACATAAAAAGTCACTTTCTTTTCAAACCTCGATTCTGAAAATATGATACTTTCAATCGGACCTAACTTCCAGTAAGTGTGCAAAATGTCAAGGAAATCCGTCCAGTAGGTTTTGAGATATCAGCTGTTAAGTCGGGACTAACAGACAGACAAACAGACAGACACACAGACAGACAGACAGACAGACAGACAGACAGTCAGTCAGACAGACAGACAGACAGACAGACAGACAGACAGACAGACAGACAGACAGACAGACAGACAGACAGACAGACAGACAGATAAAGCTGTGAGGACCTCCAGTAAACCGGGAGAAATATTTTTTTTCCCAGGCAGAAAACAAGTGAAAGTGTGAACAACGTGACGTAGATATCTGACGTCATCGTTGTGCAAGCGACGTAAACTAAAGATTATATGATGTACAGTCTCCAGAGTGAGGGGAAATAACCCATGACAAAATCCATCCCACCCCATCCCACTCCGTTTTGTCGCCCTCTGCCACTCTCTTTACTCGTAAAATAAAAAAATGAAGTAGAAAAACTCACTCTAGAAATCCCGCACACGCATCTTCCCCACCCCACTCATCACCAAAGCCGAAACTGATGTCTTGGTCGAAGACGAGATGTTTTGTAAAGATAAAACGAAGGATTATCCCTCCTCGATTTCTTGCAGGTCCCCCCCCCCTCTCTTTGAAAAAAGTGAACGTCGAAATAACGTCTCGACTCGAGCTCTGGGGAGCGGGGGGGGGGGGGGGGGGGGGATGGGCGGGGACGATTTACGTGTGGAGGATGAATGGGGAATGTCTGCCTGGTTGTGGAGGCATAGGCAGTGTCGGGCTCGGCAGCTAATGGATTTAAACGGTCTGAACGTTCTGGAAACGTGGGTGCCACCATGCCGCGGAGCGTGACTGCAGAGCTGTCCAAGTCGATGGCACCGGTGTATGCACAGGAAGGGAACCTTCAGAAGGAAAAACTCTCCCAGAAAACAAGTTTGCCATCCATCTGTTTCAGACTCCTGTATTTGGAGACAAGTTGGTTGTTTGGATCGAGTCGTCGGGTGGGCGAACGAGGATGTTAGTGTAAGGTCATAGCTCTTTTTATTTTTATTTTTACGTCTATAAATATTGTGAAATCCCAAATAATATATAAAACGTATTGTTGATGTTGCTGGAACTGTTTGACGTCATAAAGGAGGCGGCCTGTTTTGAGTGGGAAGGAAGCCTGGGTGGACACCGGCGGCCCGCGCTGTACAGGAAGGCGGGGTCACCTCCCTGGTGGGACACCAAGCCTAAACTGCCCAGATGAAGTGCCCGTATGTGGCCCCCAGACATCTCGCTTCCCGCCCTGCCCTCGTACCCCTCTCTAGATATTCGTTTAACTGTATAACTGCTTCTTCTGTTGTTTTTATCTGCACCCTTCCCATCCCCACCCCCACTCCACCCCCACTCCACCCCCACCCCCCACCCCCCCTCCCCCCTCCCCACCCTACCCCCACCCCCACCCCCACCCTCAACCCCCACCCCCACCCCCAACCCCATTCCGCCAACCCATTTTGTTCCGAAAGTTAGGCTCTTAACCTTTTACGTTACTTACGTGCGACCCTCTGTTATGCCTAAATACGTGAAGGTTGCAGTTAACAAAACAGACGGGACTATATGTGGTCCTTTGTGCTATTGTGTATTGTGTGTGTGTGTGTGTGTGTGTGTGTGTGTGTGTGTGTGTGTGTGTGTGTGTGTGTGTGTGTGTGTGCTCGCGCGCTTTGTGAGTCCGTTCGCTCTTATGTTCGACTGCTGCACATCTACATGTACATGTACACTGTACTCATAAGTCTGCCTGCATCTGCATATTATGTCTGTCAGTCGATGTCTGTGTGCTCATGTATCTGCCTAAGTATCTGTCGGTATGTGTGTGTGTGTTTGTCTGTCTTTGTGTCATTTTGTACGAGTGAGTGAGTGAGAGAGCGAGAGCGAGAGAGAGAGAGAGAGAGAGAGAGAGAGAGAGAGAGAGAGAGAGAAGGAATGATTTATTGTACATGCGACTCTGGCCGGTTACAATGTGAAAAAATACCCACGACGAATTAAATAGAAACACATCTGAACTGCAACCCCATTTTGGACTGTCCGCAATGTACGCTGAAGGGCAATGCCTGTCTATCACACGATATCGCCAAGCGGTTCGTGCAGATTGCTGTTTTTAACGATACTCGCACTCTCCGCCAACGCGGTCGAACTGCATCATCACCATCCCTGTCTCGCCGTCTTGAAGTAGGTCGCAGATGGTCAGAAACTGGAGCGATCTTTGAGTCATCAGACGTAGAAACTTCCATGTCTTTGTCGTGATGATCCTTGTCATGGAATTCGGGAGCCCTCGACTGCAAGAACGAGAACATCTGCTGTATCAGGGGTTCCTTGTTTGGAATGGGTTGGGGAGAAGCTGGAACTGCAATTTATTATTGCAGCTCTGCAATTTTTTTTTAGCAGTCTGTCATTCTGTCAGACACCTATCTCATCACCCGCTCAAAGACGTCTCTGCAATCTTCGTCGGTAGGCTCCTGCTGGGCTGAAGGTGGTGGTATCACTATCTCAGCGTCATTGTTGCTGTTGCATCTGAGACACCCGTAGATAGTCGATAGAGATGACTGGCTGCGTCTTCTGTCACAAAGCTAGCTTGTCCGCCGGGGAGGTCAAAGGTCAAAGCCGCAGACGTTGTCGAAGCTGCTCTCGCAACAGCTTCCATGCATCATCATGACGAAAAACAAAGTTAATGGCGGGTTCAATGTCTGATTTATAACAAATTAAGTTGTGTACAATAATGTTTGCTCACCCATGAATTTCTAACCGCCGCTTATCCCGTCCCTGCTGGGATGAAATCGTTCCATGTAAGGTTCCCAGCATGCTATGGCTTGTGAGTGTTGTGAAGGTTCTAGATCATGCGGGAGGGCGCGGCACAGTTGGTTTTGTTTATATCAGTCAGGTCATTGCCCTGGCACACGGTCAAATTGGGCTAAAATTATCTTGTTGTGTCACGTGACGTCAGTCAATTTAGAGCTCGACTTTTTAGAGACTGTGCCGTTTCATTCACGAAAGATCTGGAACCTGGGGTTAGGTATATAAGGAGCGACAAAGCAAGAGAGAGACATACACGAGGAGACACAAGTCAGACACGAACAGCAGATGCGATATTAGTTAAGGTGAGAGCTTAACTTTGTGTAAGGAGTGAGTCCTCTGCGGCACGGCACATAGAGTGAAGCGAGTACGACGATACTGTTTATTGTCATTGTTGTGTATCGACCAGTGCGTGAATAAAGTTTATCGAAAACGACCACCAGCGTTTGTAACTTCAACTTCCCAGCGCAAGCTAGGAGAACCCCCGTACAACAAAAGAAGAGTGCAACATGAGCAATGGCCAAGTGTTGTTTTGCCCGAATCTCTGAACAGTGGTGCTGTTTCCCGGTTCGCTGATGATTTTCCACAATAACAATTCTTCTGTCATGAGCAGGAACGATAAGGACACTTGCTGGTAATCCGGCGACTTGCATAGCGGCGAGGTCACACCGCAAAATTAACGCAGCTGATGTGTATGGCTTTCCTAGGCAGCCACAGCGCCGTCTAGGAGAGAGAGAGAGAGAGAGAGAGAGAGAGAGAGAGAGAGAGAGAGAGAGAGAGAGAATGTCTGCCTCTGTATACAGTTGTGTGTGTCTGTCTGTCTGCCTGCCTCCCTGCCTACGTGTCTGCCTGCCTGTGTGCGCGCGCGTGCACGCCTCTGTGTGTGAGCGCGTGTGTGTGCGTGTGTGTGTGTGCGTGGGCGTGTGTGTGTGTGTGTGTGTGTGTGTGTGTGTGTCTGTCTGTCGCTATGTTGCTCTGTCGCTCTGTCTTCCTGTCTGCCTGTCTGTCTGTGTGTCTGTCTATCTGTGTGTCTGTCTGTCTGTCTGCCTGCCTGTCTGACTGTCTGTCTGTCTGTCTGTCTGTCTGTCTGTCTGTCTGTCTCTGTCTGTCTGTCTCTCTCTGTCTGTCTGTCTCTGTCCGTCTGTCTGTCTGTCTGTCTGTCTGTCTGTCTGTCTGTCTGTCTGTCTGTCTGTCTGTCTGTCTGTGTGTCTGTCTGTCTGTCTGTCTGTCTGTCTGTCTGTCTGTCTGTCTGTCTGTCTGTCTGTCTGTCTGTCTGTCTGTCTGTCTGTCTCTGTGTGTGTCTGTCTGTGTGTCTATATGTGTGTCTGTCTGTGTGTCTGTCTGTCTGTCTGTCTGTCTGTCTGTCTGTCTGTCTATCTGTCTGTCTGTGTG